>JAFEMH010004468.1:10000-207816 GCA_022495995.1 Adenophora triphylla var. japonica | reverse complement strand
AGACGCTCCGTCTAACTGTGGTCCGACACGCTTTAGCCCTCGATCCTCTTTCTCTCTCTTTCCGTAAGAAAAGTAATCACGGGTTAAAAAGACCCGCTGCCTCCGACCCCCGTGCCCTTTACTTTCCTCGTCATTTACCAATTCCTGGACGGGACGATCCGTTGATCGTCATTTAACTTCTGTCATTTACAATTCCTGAGTCGTTTGACCTGTCCGATCGTCATTTACAATTCCGAGCCGATTTGGTCTCGTCGATCGTCATTTACGATCTCCGGATTGTTTGATTCCGTCGACACTGCTTTAAATACTTTCTATTTACAAGTCCGACCCGCTTGGATCCGTGATAACATTTACATTTCAAAAGTCCGAGTCGCAACCCGATTCAAGGATCGCATATCATTTAATACGCATTTTTCCCGTAGTAATCATTAACAATGTAACGCCTTGCTCAAAACCGGAGTTCGTCCTTCGAACTCTCTTTCAAAAACGCACGACACACGCTTTGTCCCCCAAACGCTCATCTTCAAACTAAAAGCCGCCATTTGACATTTCGAATCATTTAATACGCACTTTTCCCGTAAAAAATCGTTAACAATGACATTCCCGGTTCAAAATCGGAATTCGACCTTCTCGAACTCCTTTTCAAAATCAAAATCGACGTTTGCCACGCAAACGCTCTTTCGTCTCAAAATCGACGTTTTGCCACGCAAACGCCTCATTTCAAACTCAAAACCGACGTTTGTCATTCAAACGCTCGTCTTTTCAAACAAAGTCACCTAATCAACGCTTCGACATTCAAACCAAGATTAAGCTTGCCATTCAAGCCTCCATTTCAAAAGACACACATACACACACACACACACACGTTTCGAGAAATGTGAGAAAGACTCGCCATGCGAGGCGCTGGGCGATCTCGTAATACTCTACCCGAAACGTAACGCGTGACCTCTCCGAACCTAACAATCTCTCGGTACTAAAAAGCTTTTTACTCGCTTTTGCCGCCAATAAAATCGATCCCCGTTTTCAAAGCCTTTTCCTAAGCTTTTGCTACCAATAAAAACGACACCATTTTCAATAGCCGCTTCTCAACGTCTTGGGCTCAAAAATACAAAAACGCGTGCGCGCACTCCCTCTCATTTTTCCTTCCCATGAAGCGAGGTCTCAGACACCAACCCCTCCGCGAAAGACAACCGCGTTTTGCGCCGCCCCCGCCCGTGCGAAATACCGGGTAATTTCAACTATACCCTATACCCTATACACTATACCCTATACCCTAACCCCTAACCCTTATACCCTATAACCTATACACTATACACTATACACTATAACCTATACCCTATACACTATACCCTATACCCTATAACCTATACCCTATACCCTATACCCTATACCCTAACCCCTAACCCCTGTACCCTATACCTTATACCCTATACCCTATACACTATACACTATACACTATACACTATACCCTATACCCTATACCCTATACACTATACCCCATACCCTATACCCTATACCCTATACCCTATACACTATACACTATACCCTATACTCTATACACTATCCCTACCCTATCCCTAACCCCTATACCCACAATTCTATACCCTATACCCTATACACTATACCCTATACCCTATACACCCTATACACTTATATACACTATACCCTATACCCTATACCGTATACCCTTATACCCTATACCCTATACTTTATACCCTATACCCTAACCCCATAATCCCCTAACCCCTATACCCTATACCCTATACACTACAGACCCCATATCTCTAACCTCTATACCCTATACCCCTAATACACTATACCCTATACCCTAACCCCTAACCCCTATACCTATACCTTATACCCTATACCCTATACACTATACACTATACACTATACCCTATATCCTATACCCTATACCCTATACCGTATACACTATACCCCATACCCTATACCCTATACCCTATACACTATACCCTATACCCTATACCCTATACCCTATACACTATACACTATACCCTATAACCTAACCCCTAACCCCTATACCCTATACCCTATACACTATACACTATACCCTATACCCTATACACTATACCCTATACCCTATACACTATAAAATATACCCTAACCCCTAACCCCTATACCCAATACCCTATACCTTATACCCTATACACTATACACTATACACTATACCCTATACCCTATACACTATAACACTATACCCTATACCCTATATACTATACCCTATACACTATACATTATACAATATACCCTATACCCTATACAATATACGCTATACCATATACCCTATACCCTATACACTATACCCTATACACTATACCCTATACCCTATACCTTATACCCTATACACTATACCCTATACCCTATACCCTATACACTACACCCTATACCCTAACCCCTAACCCATATACCCTATACCCTATACACTACACCCTATACCCTAACCTCTATACCCTATACCCTATACACTATACCCTATACCCTATACCCTATACACTATTCCCTATACCCTATACCCTATACCCTATACCCTATACCCTATAAACTATACCCTATACCCTATACCCTATACACTATACACTATACCCTATACCCTAACCCCTAACCCCTATACCCTATATCCTATACCCTATACACTATACACTATACACTATACACTATACCCTATACCCTATACATTATATCCTATATCCTATACCCTATATACTATACCCTATACCCTAACCCCTAACCCCTATACCATATACCCTATACCTTAAACCTATACACTATACACTATACACTATACCCTATACACTATACCCTATACCCTATACATTATACCCTATACCCTATACCCTATACCCTATACACTATACCCTATACCCTAACCCCTATACCCTATACCCTATACACTATACACTATACCTTATACCCTATATACTATATACTATACACTATACACTATACCCTATACCCTATACCCTATACACTATACCCTATACCCTATACACTATACCCTATACCCTAACCCCTAACCCCTATACCCTATACCCTATACCCTATACACTATACACTATACCCTATACACTATACCCTATATCCTATACACTATACCCTATACACTATACCCTTAAGGTTTCGGGTTTAAGGTTCCTATACATTATATACCCTATTGGATCCTATACACTATACCCTATATGGGTTAGGGTTAGGGTTTGGCTGTGGCTTTGTGGGTTCGTGGCTTGGGGTTAGGTTTAGTGGTTTAGGTTTAGGGGTTAAGGTTTAGGTTGTGTTAGGGTTTAGGGTTTAGGTTGTGGTTAGGGTTAGGGTTGGGGTTTAGGGTTTAGGGTTTAGGGGTTAGGGTTGTGGTTAGGGTTTAGGGGTTAAGGTTTAGAATTAGGGTTTAGGATTTAGGGTTGGTTTGTGGCTTGTGGTTTAGGGTTTAGGGGTTAGGGTTTAGGGGTTAAGGTTTAGAATTAGGGGTTAAGGTTTAGGATTTAGGGGTTAGGGGTTAGGGTTTAGGGGTTAGGGTTTAGGGTTTAGGGGTTAGGGTTTAGGGGTTAAGGTTTAGGATTTAGGGGTTAGGGTTTAGGATTTAGTAGTTAGGTGTTAGGGTTTAGGGTTTAGGGTTTAGGGTTAGGGTTTAGGGGTTAGGGGTTAGGGTATAGGGTATATAGTATATGGTATAACGTTTTCAGTTAGTTTTTAAGAATTTAAGTCAGTTTTTTAACGTTTTCAGTTAGTTTTCTAACGTTTTCAGTTAGTTTTTCAAAATTTCAGTTAGTTTTTTGAAATTCCAGTCAATTTTCTAACGTTTGAGTTTAATATTTTAATGTTTTTCTGTTAGTTATTTTGTTAATTAGTTCTAAAAATTTATAAAAATTAAATTATATAATCACCGACGGAATATTCCGTCGCTGATAAAATAAAAAAATTTAATTATTCAGCAGCAGAAATATTCCGTCGGTGTATTATTTCAAAAAAAAAAATTTGATTATCACCGACGGAATATTTCACCGCTGAATAATTAAAAAAATTAATTATTCAGCGGCGAAAATATTCCGTCGGTGTAATATTTCAAATAAAAATAAAAAATATTTGATTATCACCGACGGAATATTTCGCCGCTGAATAATTAAAAAAAATTAATTATTCAGCGGCAGAAATATTCCGTCGGTGTAATATTTCAAAAAAAAAAAAATATTTTCACCGACGAAATTTTTCCGCCGCTGATAAATAAAAAAATAATATATTTTCATCGGCGGAATAATTTCGTCGCTGATAAAGAAGTAGCGACGAAATATTTCGTCGGTAAATCAAGCGCCAAAATAGTGGCGGTAATAAAACGAATATTCGAGGAATATTCGTTTTAGCGGCGGAATATAGCGGCGGAATTAAATTCCGTCGCTAAATTTGACGCCAAAATCATTCCGTCGCTATACCCTAATTTCCGTTGCTAAATAGCTTCGCTAAAACACCAGTTTCTGGTAGTGAAGCTCCTCAATCACCAACAATCCCAACACAGTCAATATCACCACAGACTTTCCCATCACCAAGTGTACAAGCTCCTCAATCACCAACACTCCCAACACCACCACTATCACCACAGATATTCCCATCACCAAGTCTATCACCACTTACTTAGGCTACACCACCAATAGCTACTCAAGCAACCAAAAAGGTTGTATGTTTGTTCTCTATTTTGCCTGATGAATCTCTTTCAGTTTAACAAATTATTTCACTGTCCTTAACTTGTATGTGTAGGTCTCTAGAGGGTATGCAACAAGAACAGAGAAGGAGAGAACACAAGGGAAGGAAACAAGAACAGAGAAGGAGAGAACACAAGGGAAGGTATTTTTCTTGCACATTTATCTATTACATTTATTTTTCACAATAGAAAGGGATTAAGTTACTTCTAATGTTTTTAGGGTTCGAAGGGAAGTCCATCATCAACTAAACCAAAGAAAGAACTTATTAGACTACCAAGGTCAAATAGGCTTAGAGCAAAGTTTCAATTTAAAAAGGTTGAAGGGATAATTGATGTAGAAGCTGAAACTGAAGAGGAAGAACAAGAAAGTGAACCTGTCATGGCAATGTCTCAGCCTTCACCATTCACTTCCCCATCATCTCTGTCACTTCATCGATGCTTGTCCCAACCTCCACTGCAGACCAAAGAAATCAAGGTTAAGAATCCCTTTGCTTCCATTCAAGTTAATGGAGAAGATAGAACAGGCAGTTCCAACACTCAACCATCAACCATTTCACAACCTTACATTCAAAGAGGTGGAAAGAAATTTGTGACCTGGAAGGATTTAAGGGAGACCGCAAAGAGATTACATGCAAAGGACAATGAAGAAAGGAAGAACTGAAGAACCTTGTGCTGTGCAAATTTCTAGAGAATCTGATTCTCTTTCTTTTGGATAAATTATTAAACTTTGTGGAGAATCTAATTCTCTCTTTCTTTTGGAGAAATTTATTGTGTTGTCTTTTGTCATTTGTCACTTTATATTATGGATGTGTGATTAGCTAATACTTTATTGACCAAATGTGGTCTTTAGGAGCCTTTTTGTTGACTGGTATTTTGGCAACAACACTTAAGATCATGTGAATTGTGTCATCTTTTGATATTCAACTTATATTCTAGTTCTTTGTGTTCAATACTTAAGATCATGTTTGTGTTTAGTTCATACTATAATCATATGTGTAGGTTTGATGCAAACTTAAAACAAAGATTAAAGGTAATCATATGGGTTTTGAAAACCATTTCATTCATTTCCAATAGACATTACAATACAATCCAGCCTCTTACTTGCAAGCCACCATTACAGTACCACCAAAAATCCCAAAATCAAGCAATACCAGATGCCTTACAAAAACCCTAAATTACATCCATTCATACTTTAATCAAAATACCCAATAACTTGGATTCATACTTTAATCAATATACCCAAATCACAATAAAGGCACAAACCAAGAGGAAGAACAAAATTTTTTGTCTTCTTTTCAATCTTGCAATTTCGGACTCCATTTCATTTCTCTTTCGAATCAATCCAGGTATGATCATCTTCGATCTTGCGCACATCTCTTGATCATACCATGCAAAATACCCACAGCCATCATACTGCAATTTGTTTTACAAAATCAAAGTTAGGTTTTCGAAAATATAATACTTTTCATTTTTCAATTAAAGAGCTAACCTTTTTCGTTTTCTTTGGGCATTGATGAAATCTTCAGCCTGGATTGTTTTCAGTCCATGATGTTTGCAATCGCGCCATGCTACCACACTTGTAGAAAACATTTTGATTCATGTTCAAACCCTAAATATTTTCCCCAATTTCGAATTTTGTTTGTTTGAGTGGAAGCTAGCTTATGTGCCACAACCATTGAAAGCGTACATGGGGTTGTTGGGATTTATTAAACTTCATTTGCCATAAATACCCTCATTAAATACGGGCGTGGTTGGCATATGGTAACTTAACTGGGGTTTTTTTAACCAAAATCGTTAATTTTCCCTTAATTGGCTAACTTTTTTAATGTGAGGCCCTAAATTGACAAGGAAACTACCACAGGCCCCCCCACGAAGACTGGTATACTACCTTAGGCCCTAAATGGTAATTAACCCATATAAACTTGGCATTGAAAATGGTTCAATAATTATAAATTAAATGAATATAAAAATATAATTAGGAAATATAATAAAAATAACATAAAAATAAAAGTAAATGCAATTATTAAATGTAAAACGACTCAAGCACCCTTGAAATATTCTAATTTGTAACTTTCGTGATGGCTATGTACCTTTCTTGATAAGCTGTGCCCCATATTTGCGTATTAAGATCTTGTGATGGCTCTTTACCTTTCTTGACTAGCTGAGTCCCATTTCTTGCGCCTTTAATGTCTTTCCCTTTAACTGAACCATATTACTCAAGCTCAGTATATGTTATCATATCCCACACAAGTTAATAAACTACTCATTAGGAAACGAATGGAGTACATGACTTATATTGCACTCTATAAAAACAGCTTATTTTATGCCCAAGTCATTCTATTCATATTTTTTTTCTTCATAATACTCTCTCCATCCTAGACATGTCCAAATAGAACCGGGAATCGACGGAACCGGCGGGTAGAACCGAAACCGGAAACCGGCGAGAACCGGGAACCGCCGGAACCGGGAACCGAACGTAACCGGGAACCGGATTGAAACGGTTCGAATACGAATCCACCATATTGGGAACCGAGGAACCGGGAACCGGCGATTGATCAAGGTAAGTTAAATGTAATATTTAGCATTTATTTAGTATTTGTACTTGTAGTGTAGTGTCTTTACTGTCTTAAGAGGTTTGGATTAAAAAAAAACAGATTAGTTAGCGTCTTTACTGTCTTAAGAGGTTTGGATTTAAAAAAAAAATTAGATGGTGATGGAACCGGTGGAACCGTTGGAACCGAAACCGGAACCGGGGGATAGAATCGGGAATTGGGAACCGGATTAATATGGTTCGAATACGGTTTCGGCTATTTGGGAACCGGGAACCGGCGATTTCGGAACTGGGAACCGGAACCGGAACCGTTTGGACATGTCTACTCCGTCCCATAATGATAGCCCCAAGGGTCTTGTCTAACACAATCAGTTGCAACAAAACTCTTTCTTGAGATCCATTAGTTGAGTTATTTCCCATGGTCCTAAACTATAATAAAAGTTTTCCTTTTTCTGCCATTTCTCATTTCTTTGTTGTATGTGTGTATGCGAACACTCTTTCACGGCTCACAGACCAATGATATGCAAATTGAAATCCATTTTTATAGGCTCAGTCAACCATGGATTGTCGTTGCAAGATAAGTCGGGTTTTAATCATGTCCATTGGTGCCATTGTGAGGGTCCTCACACCACCTGCTACCAAACATGGGCTTCATAGGTTGCAAACTTAAGTCAGAAATCATCGCTAAGAGATACACAGAAGGAAGAGTTAAACTTTTTAGGCGTGCTTACCACAAATATGTCAAGTGATTCCCAGATTGAATGGCTCAAGACCAAAAGGACATTTACATGCAAATGCAGGAACATCATACTAATTATTCGTATAGCATGTTTAAAGAAATAATCAATCCAAACACAAAAAACCCTAACTAACTATATCTGCCACAGATATAACACTTGATTCACTTACTATATTAAACTACCAAAGCCAAGGATTAATGCAATAACAATGTTTATACATCACCCTCTTATTTTCAACACAATGAGCCACAATCCTTTCTATGAGCATTCAGAGGCTACATCTGAAAGTAATTTTTTGTCAAATAATTTTATAAGAATCAATGAATCTACATATGGATGTCAAAACATTTTAAGGATCAAATAAATTTCAATGTATATCCATAGTTTAAGGATCAAAGCAGTTAATTAACTACATTTAACTTCATGTAGAACTCATCTATTCATAAGTAAAGAAAATTTTATAAGCATAAATAAGCCCATCTCTTTGGGCTCATCCCATCTCAATCTCAGCTCATTTCATCAGTAGTTAAGGAATGTACAAAAAAATCTATATAATGAAACATCTTGCTAAATTGTGGTGCGTGAATTATGTTAAAACTAAAGAAATGGAAAGGTAAAAGTCGTGCTTACACGAAATGAAGATGAAATCCTTCTACAAGAGATGTCCAGCTTACTAAAACCTGTATCGTGGTTTTTTTATTTCAAGTTTTTTTCTAGTGAATATGGGGGCTCATTTCTACTCTTAGCTCATTCAGACGAGGGCTGTAGACCCCTGTGGAACTCTTGGACTATATGAAGCCTTAATATCTCCTAGTGAAGTTGGGGTAGAACTTGTCACTTTTGTACTATTGGTTCAGCAGACTTCTCCTCGGCTTCTTGTTATAATTTCATCAAGAATCTCCCCACTATCTAGGTGACCAGTACTTGGATGACCTTTCTGATCCTGCAGTGTTTAAACTTGATAGTTGAACAAAAGTTTAAAGACATAAGGTAACTAAGAATGGGCCAAATGCATTAATCATAGTTGAGCACAAAGATATATTAAACGTTCTAAACCATTTGTCTGACCACAAATTGGTTGCAGTTAGATGCCCAAGATCCCTCAAGCAGTGGCCTTTTGTAGACCTTGGACTTTTAAAGCATGAAGTATTAAGGGTAATAATAGAATACTTAAATAAAAAAAACAGCTCAAAATTTATATGATCCAGCTTGTGGACTTGAGATCAAGCAGACCAATTTTTGGAAATTCCAGAAACTATCCAAACTATGATAATACAAAATAATTAGCATGCTCATATGAAATAGAAGTACTATATAACTTACTGTAAGTACCCCAATCTGGACCGCTCTCTATCCGAGCATATGGGAAACACCGAGGATTCACGCATTCATGATCCCAAAGACCCGCAACGTTCAAAAGGTTCAAACTGACCAGCCAAACCAAGGGAGGACCTTTCAGGGATAAAAGGGAATTCAAGGACATGGCAGAAAATGAAAAAAAAAATCAAAAAATATGTCAGCTTGCATACATGTCCGTACGGACACATGTGTAGCAAGATGTGTCCGTACGGACATTATTGTCAACACGCCAAAATCTCCCCAAAATCCCCAATATTTCCTCAAATCCCGAAAAACCAAAAATTCTTCTGATTGAAGAAGAGTCCCTACGGACATGTTTGCAATTTTTCTAGGCCTATAAATACAGGCCACCCCAGCTCATTTCATTCACACCTCAACTCCTCCCAACCTTCTGGAAGCCTTCCCCGGCCATTCTGAGCCATTCTGGCCCCTTTCGAGGCGTCCCGAGCCATCCCGAGGCAATCCCGATCCATCCCGATCAGTCCCGATCGACCCCCGACGTCCCACAAACCCTATTCATCCTCAACCAAACTCCAAACACCCAAAACAACTAAAAAAGGGTCCAAATTCGTGAGTTTTACATGTGAAAACGAGAGTTAATTAGGGGAGGTTCTGCCCGAGTGAGTGCATAATTTCTCTCATCTTTAAACCATTCCAAATCAACCACATTCCTCCGAGGAAGATAGACACAAACCAACATTGGTAAGATCTCCTTCCGAACTTTAAATAACTACTTTTATTTTCGAACTTATTTTAATATTTCTGTTTAAATACATCATTTGCAATGTAGACATTATTTTCAAATGCATTTTTAAAACACACATACAGACACAACTTTTAAAGAAAGAAGAGTACAGAAAGACTCATGAAAATGAGGCAACTCGGGTGAGCTCAAAATATCTCTTCCCGAGGCGTAACCTGACCTCCGAACTCAAAATCTCATCACATAACAAAAAAGCCTTTTTTCAATGTTTTGGGCATAATTAAAACGGCATGGCGACTCTACACACTTTCAAAAACGCAAAATGCCGCCGCGTTCCGGATCGGGTAATTTCACTTACTTCAAAGGAAATATTGTAAGTCATGACATGAGCTTCTTCATAATCAGCAATATCTAAGTCTTTAACATGGGCTGCTTTGAAAAACTTGGGTAGCAAATACTGCCTCACTAGGACAAGAAGCATGATTAACACCTGGAAAAGAACACCAGCTACAGGGATCCAACTTAGGCCAAAACACATGAGCAAGTAAGCTGTCTGAAATGAAGGCTACAATTGTTTTAAAAGGTACCGTCTCCACGAAGATTGCATGATATTCCTCCATTAACCTGTAAGGTTCATTAGCAAAAAGGACTAGAAAAATAGTGAATAAATTAAAATAAAAACATAAGACATTTATGAGTTCAAAATAGTGAAAACTTGCTTGTATCTCCGACTTGGAGCAAACGTAACAGTATCCACTCCCAAAACTGATTTCTAGGCAAGCTCTCAATGGCCATGAAATCAAAGTAACCCAAAGAACAGATGTAGGTATTTTCTTTAGAATTGGCATAGTAGCAACACAAGCACCAACCATCGATGCTTGAAGCAGATTGCATAACTGGTCTGCATTTGGATCCAGTGTTCAAAATCCACTATCATTGCAATATATTTTGTATCTGAATCCATATTACTTCCTTTCCTAGGCTAAATCAGTTACTCAAGATGCTGCGTTTCTTAATGTTGTTGTGAAGGTAAAGATGTGCATCTGTTTGTATCATTTTTTATAAGGAGTCTCATTTTAAGATTTGAGTTAACCCGTGTTAACTGTCAATGGTTCAATATAATTGTCGAGCTTCAAAATATCTCTTCCCGAGGCGTAACCTGACCTCCGAACTCAAAATCTCATCACTTAACAAAAAAGCCTTTTTTTCAATGTTTTGGGCATAATTAAAACGGCATGGCGACACTACACACTTTCAAAAACGCGAAATGCCGCCACGTTCCGGATCGGGTAATTTCACTTACTTCAAAGGAAATATTGTAAGTCACGACATGAGCTTCTTCATAATGAGCAATATCTAAGTCTTTAAGATGGGCTGCTTTGAAAAACTTGGGAAGCAAATACTGCCTCACTAGGACAAGAAGCATGATTAACACCTGGAAAAGAACACCAGCTACAGGGAGCCAAGTTAGGCCAAAACACATGAGCAAGTAAGCTGTCTGAAACAAGGTGAAGGCTGCAATTGTTTTAAAAGGTACCGTCTCCACGAAGATTGCATGATATTCCTCCATTAACCTGAAAGGTTCATTAGCAAAAAGGACTAGAAAAATAGTGAATAAATTAAAATAAAAACATAAGACATTTTATGAGTTCAAAATAGTGAAAACTTGCTTGTATCTCCGACTTGGAGCAAACGTAACAGTATCCACTCCAAAAACTGATTTCTAGGCAAGCTCTTAATGGCCATGAAATCAAAGTAACCCTAAAGAAGTGATGTAGGTATTTTCTTTAGAATTGGCATAGTAGCAACGCAAGCACCAACCATCGATGCTTGAAGCAGATTGCATAACTGATCTGCATTTGGATCCAGTGTTCGAAATCCATTATCATTACAATATATTTTGTATCTGAATCCATATTACTTCCTTTCATAGGCTAAATCAGTTACTCAAGATGCTGCGTTTCTTAATGTTGTTGTGAAGGTAAAGATGTGCATCTGTTTGTATCATTTTTATAAGGAGTCTCATTTTAAGATTTGAGTTAACCCGTGTTAACTATCAATGGTTCAATATAATTGGCGAGCTTCAAAATATCTCTTCCCGAGGCGTAACTTGACCTCCGAACTCAAAATCTCATCACACAACAAAAAAGCCTTTTTTCATTGTTTTGGGCATAATTAAAACGGCATGGCGACTCTACACACTTTCAAAAACGCGAAATGCCGCCGCGTTCCGAATCGGGTAATTTCACTTACTTCAAAGGAAATATTGTAAGTCACTATATGAGCTTCTTCATAATCAGCAATATCTAAGTCTTGAAGATGGGCTGCATTGAAAAACTTAGGTAGCAAATACTGCCTCACTGGGACAAGAAGCATGATTAACACCTGGAAAAGAACACCAGCTGCAGGGATCCAAGTTAGGCCAAAACACATGAGCAAGTAAGCTGTATGAAACAAGGTGAAGGCTGCAATTGTTTTAAAAGGTACCATCTCCACGAAGATTGCATGATATTCCTCCATTAACCTGAAAGGTTCATTAGCAAAAAGGACTAGAAAATAGTGAATAAATTAAAATAAAAACATAAGACATTTTACGAGTTCAAAATAGTGAAAACTTGCTTGTATCTCCGTCTTGGAGCAAACTTAATAGTATCCACTCCCAAAACTGATTTCTAGGCAAGCTCTCAATGGCCATGAAATCAAAGTAACCCCAAAGAACTGATGTAGGTATTTTCTTTAGAATTGGCATAGTAGCAACGCAAGCTCCAACCATCGATGCTTGAAGCAGATTGCATAACTGATCTGCATTTGGATCCAGTGTTCGAAATCCATTATCATTGCAATATATTTTGTATCTGAATCCATATTACTTCCTTTCCTAGGCTAAATCAGTTACTCAATATGATGCGTTTCTTAATGTTGTTGTGAAGGTAAAGATGTGCATCTGTTTGTATCATTTTTTATAAGGAGTCTCATTTTAAGATTTGAGTTAATCCGTGTTAACTGTCAATGGTTCAATATAATTGGCGAGCTTCAAAATATCTCTTCCGGAGGCATAACCTAACCTCCGAACTCAAAAAAAAGTCTTTTATCAATATTTTGGGTATAATTAAAACGGCATGGCGACTCTACACACTTTCAAAAACGCGAAATGCCGCCGCGTTCCGGATCGGGTAATTTCACTTACTTCAAAGGAAATATTGAAAGTCGCGACATGAGCTTCTTCATAATCAGTAATATTTATGTTTTGAAGATGGGCTGCTTTGAAAAACTTGGGTAGCAAATACTACCTCACTGGGACAAGAAGCATAATTAACACCTGGAAAAGAACACCAACTACAGGGATCCAAGTTAGGCCAAAACACATGAGCAAGTAAGCTGTCTGAATCAAGGTGAAGGCTGCAATTGTTTTAAAAGGTACCGTCTCCACGAAGATTGCATGATATTCCTCCATTAACCTGAAAGGTTCATTAGCAAAAAGGACTAGAAAAATAGTGAATAAATTAAAATAAAAACATAAGACATTTTACGAGTTCAAAATAGTGAAAACTTGCTTGTATCTCCGATTTGGAGCAAACGTAACAGTATCCACTCCCAAAACTGATTTCTAGGCAAGCACTCAATGGCCATGAAATCAAAGTAACCCCAAAGAACTGATGTAGGTATTTTCTTTAGAATTGGCATAGTAGCAACGCAAGCACCAACCATCGATGCTTGAAGCAGATTGCATAACTGATCTGCATTTGGATCCAGTGTTCGAAATCCATTATCATTGCAATATATTTTGTATCTGAATCCATATTACTTCCTTTCCTAGGCTAAATCAGTTACTAAAGATGCTGCGTTTCTTAATGTTGTTGTGAAGGTAAAGATGTGCATCTGTTTGTATCATTTTTATAAGGAGTCTCATTTTAAGATTTGAGTTAACCCGTGTTAACTGTCAATGAGTTGTATCCACAATCATTTTTAAAGGGCTTATGTTATCTGAAATTGTCTATGGCTTAGCAAAAGTGAGACGAAACTCACAAGTGTTGTCAATAGTATTGATAATACTAATTACAACACAATTGACACCAATTCAAAAATAGAAAATTTAAATGCAGCGGAAATAATTAAAATAAACACAAGAGAATAGATTTTTATCAAGTTATATATATAAATAAATATATAACTTGATGGGTGCCAGGAGGGCAAGACCTTTCAATAAGTATAAACTTTCGTTACAAGGTCGAAAAGTTCCCTAATGATATTCTATCAAAAGCTTAGTGGAACAACTATTCTAGAACACTCTCTTCACATTCACAACCTATCTAACACTCAGCAACTCGCGAAATATAAATATATATATGATCACTCTCAAGTGTCGGACAGAGTGTTGCCAACACTGAATGGCAACACTTGAAGAGCAGAATTCTTTTCTTGTGCAAATCTCGATTTCTGAATTGGGTAATTGTTTATGTCGATTCCTTGCACTATTTATAGGACTCCAAAACTTGGAGCCTACTCAAAATGATCAGATAAACAACTAGAGTTTGTTTCCCCCTTTTTAGCTCCATTTTTCTTTTTTGTAGAAGACTTGGTCTTCGCAGACTTCTCCACCTTGTACTCCAAGCTGTAGCAGCCTTGTACCTCTATCTTCAGCTCCCCCTGAATAGCTAAACAATAGCTATTTTACTTGGTCACTAATTAAACATATAAACAACATGTTTAAATGTAATTTTCTCTTCTCATTTGTAAATAACGCCTAGCATAGCTCCTTTGACCTGTTCAACCTCATATCAAGCAAACTAACAACTGTTATAATATAATTAATTATCACGTTGTTATTTGTGAAAAATATAGTAACTATTCTGGTGTTGCCAAATCTCAAATGGCAACACATGTGGCAACACCAGTGGCAACACTGGTATGTGACACAAGGGACAACACACGTTTCTAACACTAACAATCTCCCCCTTAGTTACGTATTTCTTCATAAAATACAACGTGATGTACCTTCATACATAGTTAGTCATGCTTATAACAATATATCTCCCCTTTACATAGATCTTCCCTTTAATAATAAACTTTCCTTTAATGTAAGATTTTATTCAAAAATAAAATCAAATGTTGTAACATTTTTCCAACATCTAACATTAATAGGATCACCCTTACAATCTCCCCCTTAACAATAAACTTCCCTTTAATGTAAGATTTTATTCAAAAATAAAATCAATGTTGTAACATTTTCCCAACATCTAACATTAATAGGATCACTATCTCAATCTTCCATTCAACACATATATTCCAGCCATATTCATAAATTATCACTTGGCATTGCCGGGAATATATGATGCTTAATACGAATCACTATCATCAACATCACTAGTGACCACTCTCCCCCTTTTTGTGAAGAAAGTAGTATTCTGAATGATTCGATGAGCTAGAGTGAGCTATTGTGGCCGATAGCTCGCATAGAGAGCCATTGAAACAGGAGTATGAGGGGGATTAACACAACCAAGACAAGGGTTGGTGTTGCGGAAAGTGTTGTCGCAGGTGATGTCTACATAGGAATGGCGACACTTGAGACAACACTTGAGGGGGTTATAGGAGAACCTTTCATGGGAGACGAATTTGAGAGGATTTTGATGGGCTAGCCATGGCGAATTAAAGAAGGAAGAAGATGAAGACAGATGGTTGTTTAGAGAGAGAGACGAAGAGAGAGACAGTGAGGAAGAGGGTTTTAGGAGGGTGAGAAATTTAAGGGATGAATAGAAAGAAATAATGGGTGATTTGATATTTTCAAAACACAAAATCATCCCTTATCTCAACAAACTCCAACTCTGTATATCTGAACAAAATGTATTTTTTTTAATTTTTTAAATTTTTAATATATAATAACTAAAAATAATTTTAGAAATATCCATAAAATTTTGTTTTTCAAAATTCAAAAGAAAATGAATTTTAAAAAAATAGATACTTCAAAATTATATTTAGTTAGACAAAAATTAAATATTTTTGCTAAAAAATTTTTAAATTTCACAAACTCTAAATATAAAAAATAGACTTTTGGAAATTCAAAATTTAATTAACAAAAATAAAAATAAGAAATTAAAAAAAATAATGTTGCATCTACTAATATGTTACTAGCAATGTTGCGTAACACACAAGGCAACATTTTAAATAAAATCTCCTTGATATTTTTTCAACACATATTACTTATCATTCCTTAGGCAATTTTTAAGCAAACTTTACACTTTCTTTAGTTACAAGGAAGCATCATAGTAGCGAGCTCCGTGGCCCGAGTTTTTTTATTAAAGTGTAAAGCTGAATGTAGTAAGTTTTATACCTTTCAAGTAGGGTACACTGTAGTAGCGAGCTCCATGTCCCTAATACTTAGTATAAAACAACTACATTATACTCCCGTTTTGGCAAGGTAGCATCGTCGCAACGAACGCCGTGCCCCGAGTTATTTTGGGAGTATATTAACAAGCTTTGCCTTTTCAAATATCAACAACAACATGAGTGACTTTGTCACTTTAAGCAGAAAAGGGATATTTTATAAAAAATATTAACCTTAAGTATATACACATACTAGAACAAAAAGGTCAGTAAATGCCCCCCATTGGGATTAAACTAAAAAGATAACATTTTTTTTAATAAAATAAAATAATAAAAGAAACAAAAATTAATGAAACATAATATACAACAAAATAATCCAGGAGTTTTTTAAACGAAACAAAAACCAAGAGATTTTTTCAAACTAGAAAATCTCTCATGGTTAAAAACTTGAATCAAAAACTCATCTTTTAATTCATTAACAACACTTTTAGATTCAAGTTTAGATACAAAACATGAGTGATTTACCTTAACATATTTTACCATGTCTCGGTAATTTACCGATTCCTTGTGTCTTGTTTGTATCCCATCGTTCAAATCCTCGATAACTTGACTTATAGGATGATTCTTTTGAATTCTCAAAGGGGGATCCCTCCTCACTGGATCATTAACTCCATTGGAGTTCTTGTCATCTTCATTTTCTGCACTTGGACTGATTTCTGGTGTTGTCTCTAGTGTTGCCGTATCAATGACAACACTTGGTCCAACACCAGACTCAACATTTGAGGTAACACTTTACTAGAAAAACTACCTATTTCCTTAGCATGCTCTTTTACAAAACTAATATTAGTTTCAACATTAAATAAGGTAGAAGTAATTTTTTTTATTGGAAGGACATTAGGAATAGACTTCAATGTCCAAACATCAATTAATTTGATGCACGGACACAAGAGAGTCTTTACATATAAATAAAGAATAGAAAGTCTCTCTAGAAATGGATTAGAAAGATTCAAAGCCATGACTAAAAGGAACGAACACTTAGTGTATCAAGTGCTAGGCTCTGATACCAATTGAAATTGTCTATGGCTTAGCAAAAGTGAGACAAAACTCACAAGTGTTGTCAATAGTATTGATAATACTAATAACAACACAATTGACACCAATTCAAAAATAGAAAATTTAAATGCAGCGGAAATAATAAAAATAAACACAAGAGAATAGATTTTTATCAAGTTATATATATAAATAAATATATAACTTGATGGGTGCCAGGAGGGCAAGACCTTTCAATAAGTATAAACTTTTGTTACAAGGTCGAAAAGTTCCCTAATGATATTCTATCAAAAGCTTAGTGGAACAACTACTCTAGAACACTCTCTTCACATTCACAACCTATCTAACACTCAGCAACTCTCGAAATATAAAAATATATATGATCACTCTCGACTGTCGGACAGAGTGTTGCCAACACTGAATGGCAACACTTGAAGAGCAGAATTCTTTTCTTGTGCAAATCTCAATTTCTGAATTGGGTAATCGATTCCTTGCACTATTTATAGGACTCCAAAACTTGAATCCTACTCAAAATGATAATATAAACAACTAGAGTTTGATTCCCCCTTTTTAGCTCCATTTTCCTTTTTTGTAGAAGACTTGGTCTTCGTGGACTTCTCCACCTTGTACTCATAGCTGTAGCAGCCTTGTACCTCTATCTCCAGCTCCCCCTGAATAGCTAAACAATAGCTATTTTACTTTGTCACTAATTAAACATATATGTAGACACCCCATTCTGAACCCATAATTACATGATTACACTACTCTTCATCTCTCTTTTATGTTTTGATGAAAGCATATCAGTTTCGTCATGTTTCGTTAAGTTTCTAACTAACCTCGTTAGTTTTGGACCTAACTGACTAACGGAACAACTGGAGAGGACAAAATAGTCATCAGACTAGTTATCTCGCACGAGATATCTTATCTCGCGCGAGATATCCCCTCGACAGGATATGCAGAATCACTTCCCTTCTCCGTTTCAAACTCTCTTTTTGGATAAAACCTTATCAATTCGGGTATCCAATCGGGCGAGTTACGGAACCTTCCTAGGGTAATTTACCTCTCCACCTTCACCTCTCCAACCTCCTATAAATACTGGATGACTTCCAGTGTTTCAGAGGTCGACAATTCTGATCCTTGATCAAGAACACACACAACACACACAATTTGTTGGTTTCTTTCCATGAAAGACTCCTTCAAATCACTCACAAACAACTCCTAAAGTTTGTTCGTCAACCTTGTTGATTAACAAACATCGAAGCCCGAATCAAGGGAACAAGGCGAAGCTCCGTCCGCATCAAGATCCAAATCAAGGATCGAGGCGAAGCTCTGTCCGTATCAAGTTTCAACTCTAAACTTGAGTCGAAACTCTGTCCGCATCCCTCCTCAAAAAGGTAATCATCCTTTAAACTTTCGTTTCTCTTCTCAACCTCTCTACTGATTTTAGAGTAGTGTAATCCCATCAAAAGGATTAGCCTAGAGTCCCTTCAGTCAATGAAGGCGATCTCGAAGCATACAATCCGACATTCCTAATCAAGAAATTGATTAGGGTTTACTTGTTTTATTAATTAAAAATATTTTAAAGATTGAAAACCTCTCTTTTCTTTAGCAAGACCGATCTCCGGATTGGGTGAAATGGATGCCTTCTAAACCTACCCATTTCATAACCTAAGCCCCGAACTCAAATCTCTTTCAAAATGGTTTTCCTATGTTTCCAATCGAATAATATAGGTGGCGACTCAAAAAGATGAAAAGATGAAAATTTTCTCACAACGCTACAGTGGCGACTCCGCTGGGGACTTAAAATTAAGAGGCTTAAACTTGCGTCAAAATTAAAAGAGAGGTTTTCAAAAAAAAAAAAAATTTAATTCGAATTTTCTGCTCTCAGATGAAGCATATCTCGCGGCGAGATATCATATCTCACGCGAGATATTCCTTCGGCAATCTGGTTGTTTTCTGGTTTCTCCCGTTTGTCTCATAATCCAAGACGAGAGCCGAACATGCAAGGGGGATCCTAGAATTCATTATCTGCAGAGTTCCCGCATCTTAAGGCCTCCCTTAAGGTGTAGAACTCGAACCTTCGTTTCCTTTAAATAATTGATTATTATTTATGAACTGCGTGCGATTGGGTTTTATTTAATTAAAGTCCGATCCATTGGGGATTCGGGAGTTGTAAATTGAATTATTTATCTCTCTTTCTCTCTCTTTATGTGGAACTACGACGGCCTGAGTCTTCCTAAATTGGGAGAAACGTAGGCAACCACTTGGTGCGGCCACTATCTGTTTTCCTTTTGATTTTCAAAAAAAAAAACTCTCTATTTTATCTATCACCTAGATTGACTATCACACACGCGCACTCATTTATATCTGTCATTGCACTACATATCCCGATTAACCCGGGACCCACACTAAGGACGGATGACGGTAACCACCTAGTCGCCGGTCTCTCCGAAGTTGGATCATCCCACTCCGCGTATTCAATCCACCTAGATTGTCATATCGCGGGGAGCCTAGCCTTCCAGCCCTGCATCGCCACATATCATGTAGATTGTCTTTCTAGGAACACTCCGTGACCGGTCGGTTTTGACTCGGTAATCTTTCTTTTCTTTGACCAAAATAAAGTTAATGTAAAATTGACTATCGAGAAAGGATTCGGAAAAGTCCCTTCGGAAAAACAAAGTCCCTTCGGAAATGTCCCTTCGGAATGACCCTTTTGGAAGTCCCTTTAAAGAAAAAAAAAATCCTTCCGGTCAATTTTATGTGGCTTTATTTTACAAAGAATGGTTAATTACCGAGTCCCTAGGTTTGGTTTGAATTACGTATACCTGTAAGATTTACCTAGGATGCTAGATAGAAAACGGATCTTCGTCCGTCCGACCATGAATCTAGGAAATAAAATGAGGAAAAATCCATCTTTCCGAATGGTTATCTCGTGCGAGATTACCTAGTCTCGCGCGAGATATTATTTGCAGAATCTGTGTTTGTAATTGATGATCGATGTGCGCTCCCTCCTTGAGTCAAAACTCCGTCTCTAATAAAAATAAAAACTTCAAAAAAATCACTCGTGAGGTAATTTTAACCATCATCCTTTTCTCCATCTAGGATCGTTTGGGGCTAATATTCGAAAAGACGTTTCGTTAGGATATCTCGAGTTCATCTCTAAGGTCGTCAAGCTCCCTTACCTCTCCAACGGTAACAACTCAATTTCTTTCCGACACGATGAATTCTGAAGCACTCAAAAAGGAAATTGAGGATCAAAGGATTCGATACGAAGAAATGCTACAAGCCCAAGCCGATGAAATGGAGGCCCGATTAGAACTTGAAAGGAGAATCCAAGCCGGAGAAATGAAAGCCATGGTTGACGAACTCCAAGCCATGAAACTACAAGTGGCCGAATTAAGCTCAAAGAAGAAAGAGAATGAGTCCTCTTCCGATGACGAAGTATCATACACTAAGAAAGCTAAAAGGCACCGCAAGCACAAGAAAAAGGTGTATGAGTCTAGCTCATCATCTTCCTCCTCCGACAATGAGAGTTATGCTTCCAAGAAAGAAAGAAAGAGGGAAAGCAAGGACGAACCCCTCACCATGGCAATGCTAGAAAAGAAACTTGCATCCCTCGATGTGAGCAAGGGAGCCTCACTCTCTATCGACTATGACACCCTTCGTCAATCCATGTCAAAGCTTCCTAGAAAGTACAAGACACCCGACATTGCAAAATTCAATGGTTCTACTTGTCCAAAAATCCATCTGGAAACCTACTCTTGGGCCATGCTACCTATGGGTGTCGATGACAACTTGCTAGTTCAATGCTTCCCTCAAACTCTCGATGGTGCCGCTAGAGATTGGTACATGACTCTTCCACTCTCCACAAGGCTTGATTGGCCACTCGCCAGTCGTGCCTTCCAAGAACAATTTGAGGACAACACTACCTACCGCACTACTAGAAGGGACCTCGAGCAAACTAAGCAACAACAAAATGAGTCATTCGCAGACTTTGTCAAAAGATGGAGGACCAAACTGATTGAAATCGTTGATAGGCCAAGCCTAGACGAACAAATTCATATCCTAATTCAATGCCTCCGCGAAGAATACCAAGAGAAGCTTGCCGGCAATTACTTCCCTAGTTTCCTCGAACTCCATAAATCGGGCCTTAGAGTTGATGAATTTATCCTTCTTAGAAAGAATTCAGAAAAGGAGAATTGTCCAACAAAGGGGAGCACCGGTCGTACCTATCATGATTTTGGTGGGGCTACTCTTAAGGAAATGTTCGATGATCTAGTAGGCAAAAGGAAAGCGAAGCCAATGGAATACTATCATCCTAAGAAAATGAGGGAAGATTGGGACCACGACAAATTTTGTGAGTACCATCAGTTTAGTGGTCATGACACCAACAATTGCTACAATTTGAGGGATGCCATCCAAGACTTGTATGAAGCCGGCAAGATCAACTGAAGCATCACCACCTTGGGGCTCCGATTGTCCTCTCCCTTTTCCTTTGAAAAAAAAGAGAAAAAAAAAATATAGATTAGGTCAATTTTCTAGTATGTTCTCGAAGAGTCATTCTGTCATTCTAGTCCATCTCTATCTTCTCTAGTTTGTGTCAAGTAAACTATCGAGTCTGTTTCGAATTTCCTTATCAATAAAAGTTATCTCTTTATCCTAAACACTTTCCCAAAAGTTGTTTTTCTTTATGAGTATCATAGTGGACCCTCATTCCTTAAATCATCACGAAAGATAGAAGCTTCTAAACAAGTTTGAAATGAAAACTATCCTTAGAAGGCTTAAGGCTAAACATTACTCATGTTGAAAGTCGAAGATCAACAAACGAAGGAAGCCAAAGGCGCTGCTATCAACATTCATCCCAAGAAAAGTGGGGCTACTCAATTCAAGGCTTTGAGAGTACAAAAATAAAAAGCTCGCTAGGTCGAAACTCCTCAAATCGTCCTAGGCAAAAATAGAGCATCAAAAAAAAAAAAAAAAAAAAAAAAAAAAAAAGAGAGAAAAACTCTCAAGCCTTCATCGCCCCACAACAAGGATGAAATTTCAACAAAAGGCAAGAAGGACTCTCCCGCAAAGAAGAAGAGTCAAGTGATATCAATGAAGAAAAGAGGATCCCTCAACATCCTCTTACAATGGAGCCCGAATGGCAACGCAAATGAAGAAGACTTTCAACATCAATCCATAAAGAAAAATGTTTAGCCTTAAGTCGTGCTAATGATTGACTTTCCTTTCAAACTCGTTAAGAAATTTCTAGATGATACAAGGTCCATTAAAAGTAGAACAACTTTTCTAGTCCTTTGAGCCATATAGCGTTCTTTGTTGAGTCTAGGGGCTTTCTCTTAGCCATTCTCATACACACTCTTGAAATCCAAGCATCAAAACTGGGGCTTCCTAACCTTTCCTCCCCCAGTCAATCTCTACTCAAACTCTCAAGAATAATCAAATCTGCAGTAGGGGCTTTCCTCTTTCACTTCTCACTATCATCATTAGAGAATACACTCCCCAAAAAGAGTCAATGCTTGGATCACCTTCCAAAAAATAGAGTCCGTCTCTCCTCCACTAAACTTGAGATCTCATCTTTCTCCTTAATGAGATTCTTCCAACTGAGTTCTCTTCGAATAAACATACTTTTCAAAAAAAAATGCTCGCTAGGTTGAAAACTCGTAAAGAGCGGCCTAGGCAAAAGTTAGAGCACAAAAAAAACAAAAGACGCAAAAGAGATGCCCGCTAGATTGAAAACCCGAAAGGGCAGTCTAGGCAAAAACCAGGGTGCGTCACAAAAAAAAATCAAAGGGAAAAAGGAGGGGATCCTTCTTCAATTCACGCAGCCTCACAAGCCTGTTCGCAAAGTCATCTACATCATACAAGAAGTCTTGGGGCTTGGTGTCAAGAGAAGCCTTTGGAAAATGCGTGCTTTGGATTAGGCACCATAAGTTCTACATAGCAAAAGCCATTGGAGTGGTTTAGACCTTGTTCAGTCAATGATCATCACACGAGAAACTTAGGGGCTTGACGAAAAAAAAAAAGTCCTATGACAACGGAAAAATCCTTGAAGTATCCTGAACCTTAGTGTTGAACTTCAGTTATCTCAACGGAATCCTATTAGACGATTGTCTCATTCGATCTTCAGATGGACCTCACGAGTTGGTCTTCAAAACCAAAATCTAAATCACAAACAATTTTCAATTCTCACATAACAAAACTTATTCTCCCCGCTGATTCTTGGAGTCGAGTGCACATTGATCGTCTTGAACAAACAAATTCTTAAGTGAATGTATGTTATGCAAATGCTTTCACTAACCCTCTTGAAGGAATTAAAATGCGTAAGGCACGTCAAGTGCCTACTTTCGAGAATTAGATCAAACATGTTGAGTGTTTGAATTTCGCTTACCATCTTCCAATGCATCCAAATTAAGTGCGTCGAGCATCTCTTAAAGCGTCAAGCATCCATTGCGTCAAGCAACCATAGCGTCAAGCAACCGTTGCGTCAAGCAATCATTGCGTCAAGCAATCATCGCGTCAAGCAACCATCGCGTCAAGCAACCATCGCGTCAAGCATCCATCACGTCAAGTGCCATGCGTCAAGCATATTCCAACAAAAAGCCCGATTCAACGCCCAAACAGGTGGATCGTCGCGATTAGGTGTGTCAAACATCTAAGATGCGTCAAGCATCTAGGGTCAGTATGTCGAATACTTACCTTATCAAAAGCCCGATTCAACGCCCAAACAGGTGGATCGTCAACAGTTAGGTGTGTCAAACATCTAAGATGCGTCAAGCATCTAGGGTCAGTATGTCGAATACTTACCTTATCAAAAGCCCGATTCAACGCCCAAACAGGTGGATCGTCACCAAGTAGGTGTGTCAAGCATCTACAAGTAGTATGTCGAGTACTACTCAACAAAAGCTTGGTCTTGAATCGCCAGGATCGTCACCTCAACAAAAGCCCGATCTTGAATCACCAGGATCGTCACCTCAACAAAAAAAACCCGATCTTGAATCGCCAGGATCGTCACCTCAACAAAAGCTCGGTCCTGAATCACCAGGATCGTCACCTCACTTCAGTCTCAAAAGAAAACCAACAGGATGCAAAGGACCAGATAGGTAAATCTTTGTTTTCTAACATCTTTCCCCGCAGGTTCGGAGCCCAAGCAGGCGAATCTTCAGACAAACAGGTATATTCAGAATTGGGTCATGATTTGATTCCTCAGTATGGATTTGCCTTTTCAAAATATAAAATCTCCTCGATTTTCAAAAAAAAATGATTTTCAAAATACCTAAAGCAGCCTTTTCGTGTTTTGGAGTCGAACTACGTTTTGGTCTGATTCTCCGATAGAGATACGTAGGCAGCCGTGCGGCACGACCATCCCAGTGTTCAGAATGATGTCTTTTCTATCGACGACACTTCTTCTTTCATAAGACCTGTCGCCGAGGGGCTCTGTAGACACCCCATTCTGAACCCATAATTACATGATTACACTACTCTTCATCTCTCTTTTATGTTTTGATGAAAGCATATCAGTTTCGTCATGTTTCGTTAAGTTTCTAACTAACCTCGTTAGTTTTGGACCTAACTGACTAACGGAACAACTGGAGAGGACAAAATATTCATCAGACTAGTTATCTCTCACGAGATATCTTATCTCGCGCGAGATATCCCCTCGACAGGATGTGCAGAATCACTTCCCTTCTCCGTTTCAAACTCTCTTTTTGGATAAAACCTTATCAATTCGGGTATCCAATCAGAACTGAGTTCTGGAACCTTCCTAGGGTAATTTCCCTCTCCACCTTCACCTCTCCAACCTCCTATAAATACTGGATGACTTCCAGTGTTTCAGAGGTCGACAATTCTGATCCTTGATCAAGAACACACACAACACACACAATTTGTTGGTTTCTTTCCATGAAAGACTCCTTCAAATCACTCACAAACAACTCCTAAAGTTTGTTCGTCAACCTTGTTGATTAACAAACATCGAAGCCCGAATCAAGGGAACAAGGCGAAGCTCCGTCCGCATCAAGATCCAAATCAAGGATCGAGGCGAAGCTCTGTCCGTATCAAGTTTCAACTCTAAACTTGAGTCGAAACTCTGTCCGCATCCCTCCTCAAAAAGGTAATCATCCTTTAAACTTTCGTTTCTCTTCTCAACCTCTCTACTGATTTTAGAGTAGTGTAATCCCATCAAAAGGATTAGCCTAGAGTCCCTTCAGTCAATGAAGGCGATCTCGAAGCATACAATCCGACATTCCTAATCAAGAAATTGATTAGGGTTTACTTGTTTTATTAATTAAAAATATTTTAAAGATTGAAAACCTCTCTTTTCTTTAGCAAGACCGATCTCCGGATTGGGTGAAATGGATGCCTTCTAAACCTACCCATTTCATAACCTAAGCCCCGAACTCAAATCTCTTTCAAAATGGTTTTCCTATGTTTCCAATCGAATAATATAGGTGGCGACTCAAAAAGATGAAAAGATGAAAATTTTCTCACAACGCTACAATATAAACAACATGTTTAAATGTAATTTTCTCTTCTCATTTGTAAATAACGCCTAGCATAGCTCCTTTGACCTGTTCAACCTCATATCAAGCAAACTAACAACTGTTATAATATAATTAATTATCACGTTGTTATTTGTGAAAAATACAGTAACTATTCTGGTGTTGCCAAATCTCAAATGGCAACACATGTGGCAACACCAGTGGCAACACTGGTATGTGACACAAGGGACAACACACGTTTCTAACACTAACAATCTCCCCCTTAGTTACGTATTTCTTCACAAAATACAACGTGATGTACCTGCATACATAGTTAGTCATGCTTATAACAATATATCTCCCCTTTACATAGATCTTCCCCTTAATAATAAACTTTCCTTTAATGTAAGATTTTATTCAAAAATAAAATCAAATGTTGTAACATTTTCCCAACATCTAACATTAATAGGATCACCCTTACAATCTCCCCTTAACAATAAACTTCCCTTTAATGTAAGATTTTATTCAAAAATAAAATCAATGTTGTAACATTTTCCCAACATCTAACATTAATAGGATCACTATCTCAATCTTCCATTCAACACATATATTCCAGCCATATTCATAAATTATCACTTGGCATTGCTGGGAATATATGATGCTTAATACGAATCACTATCATCAACATCACTAGTGACCACTCTCCCCCTTTTTGTGAAGAAAGTAGTATTCTGAATGATTCGATGAGCTAGAGTGAGCTATTGTGGCAGATAGCTCACATAGAGAGCCATTGAAACAGGAGTATGAGGGGGATTAACACAACCAAGACAAGGGTTGGTGTTGCGAAAAGTGTTGTCGCAGGTGATGTCTCCATAGGAATGGCGACACTTAAGACAACACTTGAGGGGGTTATAGGAGAACCTTTCATGGGAGACGAATTTGAGAGGATTTTGATGGGCTAGCCATGGCGAATTAAAGAAGGATGAAGATGAAGACAGACGGTTGTTTAGAGAGAGAGACGAAGAGAGAGACGGTGAGGAAGAGGGTTTTAGGAGGGGGAGAAATTTAAGGGATGAATAGAGAGAAATAATAGGTGATTTGATATTTTCAAAACACAAAATCATCCCTTATCTCAACAAACTCCAACTCTGTCTATCTGACCAAAATGTGTTTTTTTTATTTTTTTTTAATTTTTAATATATAATAACTAAAAATAATTTTAGAAATATCCATAAAATTTTGTTTTTCAAAATTCAAAAGAAAATGAATTTTAAAAAAATAGATACTTCGAAATTATATTTAGTTAGACAAAAATTAAATATTTTTGCTAAAAACTTTTTAAATTTCACAAACTCTAAGTATAAAAAATAGACCTTAGGCAATTTTTAAGCAAACTTTACACTTTCTTTAGTTACAAGGAAGCATCGTAGTAGCGAGCTCCGTGCCCCGAGTTTTTATTAAAGTGTAAAAATTTGAATGTAGTAAGTTTTATACCTTTCAAGTAGGGTACACTGTAGTAGCGAGCTCCATGTCCCTAATACTTAGTATAAAATAACTACATTATACTCCCGTTTTGGCAAGGTAGCATCGTCGCAACGAACGTCGTGCCCCGAGTTATTTTGGGAGTATATTAACAAGCTTTGCCTTTTCAAATATCAACAACAACATGAGTGACTTTGTCACTTTAAGCACAAAAGGGGTATTTTATAAAAAATATTAACCTTAAGTATATACACATACTAGAACAAAAAGGTCAGTAAATGCCCCCCATTGGGATTAAACTAAAAAGATAACATTTTTTTAAATAAAAGAAAATAATAAAAGAAACAAAAATTAATGAAACATAATATACAACAAAATAATCCAGGAGTTTTTTAAACGAAACAAAAACCAAGAGATTTTTTCAAACTAGAAAATCTCTCATGGTTAAAAACTTGAATCAAAAACTCATCTTTTAATTCATTAACAACACTTTTAGATTCAAGTTTAGATACAAAACATGAATGATTTACCTTAACATATTTTACCATGTCTCGGTAATTTACCGATTCCTTGTGTCTTGTTTGTATCCCATCGTTCAAATCCTCGATAACTTGACTTATAGGATGATTCTTTTGAATTCTCAAAGGGGGATCCCTCCTCACTGGATCATTAACTCCATTGGAGTTCTTGTCATCTTCATTTTCTGCACTTGGGTGATTTACGGTGTTGTCTCTAGTGTTGCCGTATCAATGACAACACTTGGTCCAACACCAGACTCAACATTTGAGGTAACACTTTACTAGAAAAACTACCTATTTCCTTAGCATGCTCTTTTACAAAACTAATATTAGTTTCAACATTAAATAAGGTAGAAGTAATTTTTTTTATTGGAAGGACATTAGGAATAGACTTCAATGTCCAAACATCAATTAATTTGATGCACGGACACAAGAGAGTCTTTACATATAAATAAAGAATAGAAAGTCTCTCTAGAAATGGATTAGAAAGATTCAAAGCCATGACTAAAAGGACCGAACACTTAGTGTATCAAGTGCTAGGCTCTGATACCAATTGAAATTGTCTATGGCTTAGTAAAAGTGAGACAAAACTCACAAGTGTTGTCAATAGTATTGATAATACTAATAACAACACAATTGACACCAATTCAAAAATAGAAAATTTAAATGCAGCGGAAATAATAAAAATAAACACAAGAGAATAGATTTTTATCAAGTTATATATATAAATAAATATATAATTTGATGGGTGCCAGGAGGGCAAGACCTTTCAATAAGTATAAACTTTTGTTACAAGGTCGAAAAGTTCCCTAATGATATTCTATCAAAAGCTTAGTGGAACAACTACTCTAGAACACTCTCTTCACATTCACAACCTATCTAACACTCAGCAACTCTCGAAATATAAAAATATATATGATCACTCTCGACTGTCGGACAGAGTGTTGCCAACACTGAATGGCAACACTTGAAGAGCAGAATTCTTTTCTTGTGCAAATCTCGATTTCTGAATTGGGTAATCGATTCCTTGCACTATTTATAGGACTCCAAAACTTGAATCCTACTCAAAATGATAATATAAACAACTAGAGTTTGATTCCCCCTTTTTAGCTCCATTTTCCTTTTTTGTAGAAGACTTGGTCTTCGTGGACTTCTCCACCTTGTACTCATAGCTGTAGCAGCCTTGTACCTCTATCTCCAGCTCCCCCTGAATAGCTAAACAATAGCTATTTTACTTTGTCACTAATTAAAAATATAAACAACATGTTTAAATGTAATTTTCTCTTCTCATTTGTAAATAACGCCTAGCATAGCTCCTTTGACCTGTTCAACCTCATATCAAGCAAACTAACAACTGTTATAATATAATTAATTATCACGTTGTTATTTGTGAAAAATACAGTAACTATTCTGGTGTTGCCAAATCTCAAATGACAACACATGTGGCAACACCAGTGGCAACACTGGTATGTGACACAAGGGACAACACACGTTTCTAACACTAACAATCTCCCCCTTAGTTACGTATTTCTTTACAAAATACAACGTGATGTACCTGCATACATAGTTAGTCATGCTTATAACAATATATCTCCCCTTTACATAGATCTTCCCCTTAATAATAAACTTTCCTTTAATGTAAGATTTTATTCAAAAATAAAATCAAATGTTGTAACATTTTCCCAACATCTAACATTAATAGGATCACCCTTACAATCTCCCCTTAACAATAAACTTCCCTTTAATGTAAGATTTTATTCAAAAATAAAATCAATGTTGTAACATTTTCCCAACATCTAACATTAATAGGATCACTATCTCAATATTCCATTCAACACATATATTCCAGCCATATTCATAAATTATCACTTGGCATTGCCGGGAATATATGATGCTTAATACGAATCACTATCATCAACATCACTAGTGACCACTCTCCCCCTTTTTGTGAAGAAAGTAGTATTCTGAATGATTCGATGAGCTAGAGTGAGCTATTGTGGCAGATAGCTCACATAGAGAGCCATTGAAACAGGAGTATGAGGGGGATTAACACAACCAAGACAAGGGTTGGTGTTGCGGAAAGTGTTGTCGCAGGTGATGTCTCCATAGGAATGGCGACACTTAAGACAACACTTGAGGGGGTTATAGGAGAACCTTTCATGGGAGACGAATTTGAGAGGATTTTGATGGGCTAGCCATGGCGAATTAAAGAAGGATGAAGATGAAGACAGACGGTTGTTTAGAGAGAGAGACGAAGAGAGAGATGGTGAGGAAGAGGGTTTTAGGAGGGGGAGAAATTTAAGGGATGAATAGAGAGAAATAATAGGTGATTTGATATTTTCAAAACACAAAATCATCCCTTATCTCAACAAACTCCAACTCTGTCTATCTGACCAAAATGTGTTTTTTTTATTTTTTTTTAATTTTTAATATATAATAACTAAAAATAATTTTAGAAATATCCATAAAATTTTGTTTTTCAAAATTCAAAAGAAAATGAATTTTAAAAAAATAGATACTTCGAAATTATATTTAGTTAGACAAAAATTAAATATTTTTGCTAAAAACTTTTTAAATTTCACAAACTCTAAGTATAAAAAATAGACCTTAGGCAATTTTTAAGCAAACTTTACACTTTCTTTAGTTACAAGGAAGCATCGTAGTAGCGAGCTCCGTGCCCCGAGTTTTTTATTAAAGTGTAAAGCTGAATGTAGTAAGTTTTATACCTTTCAAGTAGGGTACACTGTAGTAGCGAGCTCCATGTCCCTAATACTTAGTATAAAATAACTACATTATACTCCCGTTTTGGCAAGGTAGCATCGTCGCAACGAACGTCGTGCCCCGAGTTATTTTGGGAGTATATTAACAAGCTTTGCCTTTTCAAATATCAACAACAACATGAGTGACTTTGTCACTTTAAGCACAAAAGGGGTATTTTATAAAAAATATTAACCTTAAGTATATACACATACTAGAACAAAAAGGTCAGTAAATGCCCCCCATTGGGATTAAACTAAAAAGATAACATTTTTTTAAATAAAAGAAAATAATAAAAGAAACAAAAATTAATGAAACATAATGTACAACAAAATAATCCAGTAGTTTTTTAAACGAAACAAAAACCAAGAGATTTTTTCAAACTAGAAAATCTCTCATGGTTAAAAACTTGAATCAAAAACTCATCTTTTAATTCATTAACAACACTTTTAGATTCAAGTTTAGATACAAAACAAGAGTGATTTACCTTAACATATTTTACCATGTCTCGGTAATTTACCGATTCCTTGTGTCTTGTTTGTATTCCATCGTTCAAATCCCCGATAACTTGACTTATAGGATGATTCTTTTGAATTCTCAAAGGGGGATCCCTCCTCACTGGATCATTAACTCCATTGGAGTTCTTGTCATCTTCATTTTCTGCACTTGGACTGATTTCTGGTGTTGTCTCTAGTGTTGTCGTATCAATGACAACACTTGGTCCAACACCAGACTCAACATTTGAGGTAACACTTTCTCCAGCAACTTCTTCAAGTTGTTTAACCCATATTATAGGAGTGTCTACAACTGATTCACCAACAATGCTAGCCAAATCATCAAACAAAATATTTCTATACTTTTGAACGATTCTCAATCTCAAATTATACCCACGAAATGCAAGACAATTTTGAGAATATCCAAGAAAAATGGCCTTGTCACTCTTAGAGTTAAATTTACCTAAATGATTTTGATCATTCAATATGAAATAAACAAACCCAAAAACATGGAAGTAATGAACATTAGGTTTCTTCCCATTCAAAATCTCATAGGGTGTCATTGTTGTACCAGGTCTTAATAAAACTCTATTAGAAATGTGACAAGCCGTGTTCAACGCTTCAACCCAAAATCTTTTCGAAATACTTTCGGAAAACATCATGACACAGGCCATTTTTAGTAAAATCCTATTTTTCTTTTCGGCCACCCAATTTTGTTGGAACCTTTTAGAGGTCGAAAATTCATGGTGAAATCCCTTTTTCTCACAAAAAGTAGAAAAGAAAATATTATTAAATTCTTTTCCATGATTATATCTTAAACCAAAAATAGGTAAGCAAAATATATTTTTGATTTTGGAATCACTACAAGAAACACACTCTTTAGGGTCGGCCCGTCACCGTCCCTAAAGGTCATATTGCCGTCCCTAAAGGTATTTAGGTCGGCCTTAAGGACGGGAAATTGGGGTCCGGAATAAAGGGCGACTCTAAAACTTTGGGACCCCCGTCACCGTCCCTAATAATGTATTAAAGACGGCATGCATCGGTCCTAAAAAATAATTTAGCGGGTAATATATTTGGAGCCAATTTTTTTTGGGACGAGTTATTAGGGTCGGATTTGCCGACCCTAATATTAATTTAGCGCCAATTTAATTATTTCCCGGGAAATTATTAGGGACATGCGTCGCCGACCCTAATATTAATTTAGCGTCAATTTATTGTTTGTCCCGGGAAATTATTAGGGACGCGCGTTGCCGACCCTAATGTAATTTTGCGCCAAAATATAATTTTAGAGGGAAAGATTTAAGGTCGGCTTTCAACGACCCAAACAAGCTTGTATCCCAAAATATAAATCTTTTATGAATTGTAAATATATAATAAAACCAAACCTAAAAATCAAAATTCAAACACACTTTGCAATAAAATTGCTATTATAGATCAAAAGACAACAATTTCATTAAGAAAAACTCAACCTAATTTGGTACTACTGTCTATCTGCCAAGATCAAAAGCCAAGATCAAAAGGACATCATAAATCTATAACACATCCATGTTTAGTTCAACCACTTAATATTTGAACAAAAAATGTCTGCCAAAACTCAGTAAAACTATGATAAACAAAATAAATGCATCAACGTTGATAGTGCTTAACTTGGTTGCTCAGCATCTACGATCTTTTTCCTTCACATATCTGCGATGAGAAAAAACGCAAACAATTACTACACATATATATGAATAAACTGATACGCAAAAGAGTATTTAGCAAATACTACAACCACCAAGACTCTAAGAAATGTATGTAAAGTTGTATTTATTCACACACACTTCCAAACAGATTTCAACACTATTAATTGATACAGTTGCGAGTTTATGTAATGACAAAGGAGATTATACGTCCCCAAGAACTCGAGCAAGTGTATCCAACCTCTTGAAAAGGGAAAACGATATGTATAAACAGAAAATTATATACGTACAAAATGCAATTTAAAGTGTTGTACAAGTGTTGTACTGTAGAACACCTTATTGTAACGCCTAGAAACTCATACAGTATATATGCAATACATGTCAGTATGAATACTTGTCTCTTTTACTAACCTTTCTGTGAATAATGAAGATCATCTGAGATATCTTCAGAGATGCATCATCACCTGTAATCACACATTCAGCTGGAAGAGTCATCAGTCACATACTCACATTAGGTTTATGGCCTCAATCACTGAATTATTTAAATTGTTCACAGCAGCAGAAAATCTACTGAAATTCCATTAAACGGACAAGAAATCATGTACAAAACTTAAATGGATTTCGCTTCCTTAACTGACGTATCTATGTTTTCAAGTGAAACGGAATTATTTTCTCGAGCCAAAATAGACTAAATAAACGACTAACGATTCTATGCATAACACATTACATTTAAAACTAGAAAGACATCATACACAACAGGACAAGCAGCTATCATGCAACTCACATTTGATAAACAAAATAAATGCATCAACAAGCTTACTGCTGAAGCTAAGAAACAACATGGCCTAAATCTGACATGTTGAATGTAGGTAGAAGAAGATTTTGGTAGTTTGCAAGAATACAGTATGATGATCCATATTTCATATTAGTCAACGACCAGGCACCTATAGCATTATTTTAACCTCAACAAAGGTAGAAGAAGATTTTGGTAGTTTGCAAGTACTTTATAGACACACACACAAATGTCATTAGACCCCCTCCCTAAATTGTTGTTTTGGTTAGTCCAGCAATCCACTTATCAGCAACACATTAACCTCAACAAAGGTCCCAGCTCTTGTTACAGTTACTTGGTCTTGATGAAGGTACAATGTCCAAAAAAATGTATTGACAAGCCAAAAGATGACTCTTTTTGTAGAATGTGGCAAAGCTCAACTATCATTTGACAAAGCATTCATACAAGCCTTACAAATAACAAAGTGTGGCCTCCAATCTCAATTATTTGCAGCAAATCAGAGCACAAATTAATCAACAACTGAAGTCAAGTTACAGGCTTTTAAGGATCACAATAAGAAAATCCACAATAATTTCTCAAAATGTTCATTAAACTTTGGCCGAAAAGAGCCATCCGGAATACTAACAATAGTCAGGTTTCCAAAAAGAAAATAAGCTAGAAAACCAATAGTATTCGAGTTAAAGATGCTTAATTAACATGTGCTATTATCTTTTGATTTTCTAAATATAACTTTCGATAATCAAAACAAAATCCATTCATTGAAGACATTACCAATCCTAGGTGTGATCATATATAATCCAACAACTATAATAGTAGGGAAGACCAAAACTAACATGGGCAGCAACAATCAAAATGGCTATGAGCTAGTGTGGGTTGAGGACAGGAACGACATTATAGAAGAGAAAGCATGTACCTCTATATCAACTGATTTCTGGTGTTTGACCCGCCACTTGAATTCCCGCGGATTGGAGTTGAACCATTTGAATTTATCCCTGCAGCATTCAATGCCTGAATAACTCGAGCCTCAGAATCCATTGCAGATCGCTGAATAACTTGTAATAAAGCCTTCAACGAAGCCATTTCACTCCTTATCTCCTCCTCATAACGGTCACGTGCTGCATCACGAAGATCACGCTCTAGATCACGCTCTGCAATACGACGATCACGTTCTGCAAGCTCTTCTCTTAATTTTGCAAGGTCAGCCTCAAACTCCTGAATAGATGAAGGCGATGTCCCATCCAATGTTGCAGACGAGGTATACCCTAATCTAGTACCCACGCCACCACACAGAACTCGTCCGTGTCCATCATTTCCGATTATATCTACGAAAATCCTTTCCCGTTTCTCTGGATCATCTTTTTCCTCTTCTGGTAGCTCATCAAGGCGTCTTTCAAATTGTTCCTGTAACAGAATTCAAAAAAAAAATTGACTACAAAAATAGATATCAAAGCTTGTAGTGATATTTTTCTTTTCCAAAATTACCCTTAACAGAAAGTAAATATCATGTTTTGTCTTGACTTATTCTCCATCAGATTTTTTTGCATAAGGTATGAAAAAGGTTTAAGCTTGAGCATAAGGTATGAAAAAGGTTTAATTTAGGCGCAACAAAACATCTCTACATACGTGTAATCCTTAACTTTGTGAGATGGAAGGAGTATTCTCTTGTTCTAGTAGGGATTCATGCTTTATCACCCTCTTTAGACACCAGAATTGTCAGAATCTTTTGTGGTTGGCCAACTCATTTGTGAGTTCTACTTTATTTCGTCTAATTAGAGGAGCCCAGTGCACTTTTTTACCATTCATTACAAATAAGTAGAGAGAGAAAGTACCTTGACGATTGCAGAGAACGGCGGCTGAAATCGATTAGAGAGCGGCGAGGGAAACCTTGACGATTGCAGAGAACGGCTAATGAACAAGAAGAATCGAACAATAGAGGGGATTATTACGGTTTACATACGGCTAATCGAACAATAGAGGGAAACCGACGACGATTGCAGAACAATAGAGGGATACCTTGATGACGATTGCAGAAACCTTGACGATGACGACGATTGCAGAAACCCGACGACGATCGCAGAGAACGGCGGTGGAAGTTGGCGTGAGATTAGAGAGGGATGGTGCGGAAGAGGCGTAGTGGGCGAAGAGCAGAGGGTTTTGGGAGGTTTCTTTTCTTTTTTTTTTTTTAATTTCATTTATTTGTAACGTTAAAGACCCAATTTGGCCGTCCCTTAATTTCATCCGGCGTACAGCTGACTTATTAAGGGGATAATAGGGACTAGAGAGTTCTCCCGACCCAAAAAATTCAGTCCCTTATAATGATTTTTTTTGTAGTGAATGTAAGAATTTAAACTTATCAAAAGTTTCAGATTTTTCTTTTAAAAAATAGATACAAGTAAACCTAAAAAAATCATCCACAATGACATAAGAATACCTCTTACCTCCCAGGCTATCTACCTCAATTGGACCCATCAAGTCCATGTACAAAAGTTGAAAACAATGTGTTGTTCCAAAGTGTTGCTCTTGGTGTTGGGCAACACTGTGGGTAACACGGGTTTGTTTACTTTTAAGGCAATTCCCACACACAGATTTATCTTTAAAAATTAATTTGGGAATTCCTTTAATAGCATCAAACCTAAAAAGTTTCTCCAAATTTCTGTAATGGAGATGTCCCAATTTTTGATGCCACAAAAGTGTGTCATTAACCTTGGTTGAATTGCATGCTTGTTGTTCACCAACAACATAGCAATTGTCACTTGTTCTGGTTCCTGTCATAACACAAGTGTTAGTATGATAAAAATCTTCACAAGTATTCTTTTTAAATTTTACCTCTAAGTTGTCATCACACAACTGGCTAATGCTAATCAAATTATTCACCAATCCATTAACGTGCATGACATTCTTTAAGGCAGGGAATTCGGCAACATCAAGTGTTCCTTTCCCTAGAATCTTGCTCTTTCCTCCACCTCCATAAGACACATATATTCCTTGAATAGGTTCATATTCTTTCAATAATATTTTTGTTCCCGTCATATGGCGAGAACAACCACTATCAAAGTACCATGAACCTGAAATCTTAGTCCTCAAAGCAGTATAAACAACATTACATTTCAGATTAGCTTTGGAAAACCAAACCTTTTTTGAAATTCTGTTTTTCTGACCTCCTGTGTTGTCTTGAGTGTTTCCATGAGAATTTGGCAACACTTGAGGCAACACTTGAGAACTGGACATTTTCTTTTGTAAAATAAAACAATCAGATTTACTGTGTCCAGCTTTATGACAATATTCACACTCAAGGATATGATCAGACACTTTACTAGAAAAACAACCTATTTCCTTAGCATGCTCTTTTACAAAACTAATATTAGTTTCAACATCAAATAAGGTAGAAGTAATTTTTTTTATTGGAAGGACATTAGGAATAGACTTCAATGTCCAAACATCAATTAATTTGATGCACGGACACAAGAGAGTCTTTACATATAAATAAAGAATAGAAAGTCTCTCTAGAAATGGATTAGCAAGATTCAAAGCCATAACTAAAAGGACCGAACACTTAGTGTATCAAGTGCTAGGCTCAGATACCAATTGAAATTGTCTATGGCTTAGCAAAAGTGAGACGAAACTCACAAGTGTTGCCAATAGTATTGATAATACTAATAACAACACAATTGACACCAATTCAAAAATAGAAAATTTAAATGCAGCAAAAATAATAAAAATAAACACAAGAGAATAGATTTTTTTCAAGTTATATATATAAATAAATATATAACTTGATGGGTGCCAGGAGGGCAAGACCTTTCAATAAGTATAAACTTTCGTTACAAGGTCAAAAAGTTCCCTAATGATATTCTATCAAAAGCTTAGTGGAACAACTATTCTAGAACACTCTCTTCACATTCACAACCTATCTAACACTCAGCAACCTTCGAAATATAAAAATATATATGATCACTCTCGAGTGTCGGACAGAGTGTTGCCAACACTGAATGGCAACACTTGAAGAGCATAATTCTTTTCTTGTGCAAATCTCGATTTCTGAATTGGGTAATTGTTTATGTCAATTCCTTGCACTATTTATAGGACTCCAAAACTTGGAGCCTATTCAAAATGATCAGATAAACAACTAGAGTTTGTTTCCCCCTTTTTAGCTCCATTTTCCTTTTTTGTAGAAGACTTGGTCTTCGTAGACTTCTCCACCTTATACTTCAAGCTGTAGCAGCCTTGTACCTCTATCTTCAGCTCCCCCTGAATAGCTAAACAATAGCTATTTTACTTGGTCACTAATTAAACATATAAACAACATGTTTAAATGTAATTTTCTCTTCTCATTTGTAAATAACGCCTAGCATAGCTCCTTTAACCTGTTCAACCTCATATCAAGCAAACTAACAACTGTTATAATATAATTAATTATCACGTTGTTATTTGTGAAAAATACAGTAACTATTCTGGTGTTGCCAAATCTCAAATGGCAACACATGTGGCAACACCAGTGGCAACTAGGGATGGCAAAAACCCGAAACCCGACCCGAACCCGAAAAGACCCGACCCTAATAGGCCGGGTTTGGGATTCAAAATTGAAAACCCGCCGGGTTTTTATAGGGTTCGGGTTTACCCCCGCCCCGCCCCGAACCCGCCCCGATTAGCTAGGAAATTACAAAAATAACCTTACCTGATGGAACTTGAAGTCTGGAATATTCATTTTCTTTTTTTCTGTTATGTTTCTGTTCTTTTACTGTTTTGTTTTATTACTCTGAGGGTTGCAGCGATGCTATTTCTTATCGTTACACTCACATTCCATCCTCCATATCAGGTATAAACTGAAGCACCTACTTCTTCCGTCCAAAAATGAATCTCCGAAAAAAAAATCAGTTTTTCTCTTTGATAGAAATTTGAATATTTTTTGAACATTCGTTTTGGGACGGAGGGAGAGGGAGGGAGTACAATTTTTTTATTTCCGTTTAACCTTAATTTGCTACTAGCTCCAAATGGGTATTATCAGTTTTTGCATGTCTTTGAGAGTTCTCTGAACTGTTCATTTTTGTTGTTGATTGATCAAGAAGATGGACAACAATAGAGGAAATGTATAGGATGAGCAATAAGTCATCTACTAATATATATTCCTATTGATTTGTGGCAGTTAATGGAGGATCACCACCATTGTTATCAAGTAGTAGTAGTCGACACGGAGAGGAGGAAATAATAAGAAGGAAAGGAGTTCTGGGATCAAGGCCACCGGGGTGTATGAACAAGTGCATGAATTGCAGGCCATGTGAGGCCACACTTGTAATTCCACCCCATCAATCTTATTCTCACAGGGATGATGACACCTATTATCTCCTCTCCTGGAAATGCAGATGGACCAAAAATCTGTAATATGTTTTCATTTTCATTTGTAAACTCATTAGTAATGAGTTTACAAATGAAAATGAAAACATATTACAGAGTTTTACGTTTTTAAGAGCGGTACAAGGTGGACCAAAAAATCTGTAAACTCATTTCATTTGCATTTCCTGCTTTTGCTTTGGTTTAAATTTTCATTTTGGTTTAACTGTCGGGGCGGGGCGGGGCGGGGCGGGCTCGAGTAATGCAAGTAACGGGGCGGGGCGGGTTCGGGTTCGGGTAGATGACTATAGGGGCGGGTTTGGGAAATGCAGAACCCATCCCGAACCCGCCCCGTTGCCATCCCTAGTGGCAACACTGGTATGTGACACAAGGGACAACACACGTTTCTAACACTAACAATCTCCCCCTTAGTTACGCATTTCTTCACAAATTACAACGTGATGTACCTGCATACATAGTTAGTCATGCTTATAACAATATATCTCCCCTTTACATAGATCTTCCCCTTAATAATAAACTTTCCTTTAATGTAAGATTTTATTCTAAAATATATTCAAATGTTGTAACATTTTCCCAACATCTAACATTAATAGGATCACCCTTACAATCTCTCCCTTAACAATAAACTTCCCTTTAATGTAAGATTTTATTCAAAAATAAAATCAATGTTGTAACATTTTCCCAACATCTAACATTAATAGGATCACTATCTCAATCTTCCCTTCAACACATATATTCCAGCCATATTCATAAATTATCACTTGGCATTGGCGGGAATATATGATGCTTAATACGAAGCACTATCATCAACATCACTAGTGACCACTCTCCCCCCTTTTTGTGAAGAAAGTAGTATTCTGAATGATTCGATGAGCTAGAGTGAGCTATTGTGGCATATAGCTCGCATAGAGAGCCATTAAAATAGGAGTATGAGGGGGATTAACACAACCAAGACAAGGGTTGGTGTTGCGGAAAGTGTTGTCGCAGGTGATGTCTCCATAGGAATGGCAACACTTGAGACAACACTTGAGGGGGTTATAGGAGAACCTTTCATGGGAGACGAATTTGAGAGGATTTTGATGGGCTAGCCATGGCGAATTAAAGAAGGAAGAAGATGAAGACAGACGGTTGTTTAGAGAGAGAGACGAAGAGAGAGACGGTGAGGAAGAGGGTTTTAGGAGGGTGAGAAATTTAAGGGATAAATAGAGAGAAATAATGGGTGATTTGAGATTTTCAAAACACAAAATCATCCCTTATCTCAACAAACTCCAACTCTGTCTATCTGACCAAAATGTATTTTTTTTTAATTTTTTTTAATTTTTAATATATAATAACTAAAAATAATTTTAGAAATATCCATAAAATTTTGTTTTTCAAAATTCAAAAGAAAATGAATTTAAAAAAAATAGATACTTCGAAATTATAGTTAGTTAGACAAAAATTAAATATTTTTGCTAAAAACTTTTTAAATTTCACAAACTCTAAATATAAAAAATAGACTTTTGGAAATTCAAAATTTAATTAACAAAAATAAAAATAAGAAATTAAAAAAATAATGTAGCATCTACTAATATGTTACTAGCAATGTTGCGTAACACACAAGGCAACATTTTAAATAAAATCCCCTTGATATTTTTTCAACACATATTACTTATCATTCCTCAGGCAATTTTTAAGCAAACTTTACACTTTCTTTAGTTAAAAGGAAGCATCGTAGTAGCGAGCTCCGTGCCCCGAGTTTTTTATTAAAGTGTAAAGCTGAATGTAGTAAGTTTTATACCTTTCAAGTAGGGTACACTGTAGTAGCGAGCTCCATGTCCCTAATACTTAGTATAAAACAACTACATTATACTCCCGTTTTGGCAAGGTAGCATCGTCGCAACGAACGCCGTGCCCCGAGTTATTTTGGAAGTTTATTAACAAGCTTTGCTTTTTCAAATATCAACAACAACATGAGTGACTTTGTCACTTTAAGCACAAAAGGGGTATTTTATAAAAAATATTAACCTTAAGTATATACACATACTAGAACAAAAAGGTCAGTAAATGCCCCCCATTGGGATTAAACTAAAAAGATAACATTTTTTTTAAATAAAAGAACATAATAAACGAAACAAAAATTAATGAAACATAATATACAACAAAATAATCCAGGAGTTTTTTAAACGAAACAAAAACCAAGAGATTTTTTCAAACTAGAAAATCTCTCATGGTTAAAATCTTGAATCAAAAACTCATCTTTTAATTCATTAACAACACTTTTAGATTCAAGTTTAGATACAAAACAAGAGTGATTTACCTTAACATATTTTACCATGTCTCGGTAATTTACCGATTCCTTGTGTCTTGCTTGTATCCCATCATTCAAATCCCCGATAACTTGACTTATAGGATGATTCTTTTGAATTCTCCAAGGGGGATCCCTCCTCACTGGATCATTAACTCCATTGGAGTTCTTGTCATCTTCATTTTCTGCACTTGGACTGATTTCTGGTGTTGTCTCTAGTGTTACCGTATCAATGACAACACTTGGTCCAACACCAGACTCAACATTTGAGGTAACACTTTCTCCAGCAACTTCTTCAAGTTGTTCAACCCATATTATAGGAGTGTCTACAACTGATTCACCTGCATTGCTAGTCAAATCATCAAACAAAATATTTCTATACTCTTGAACGATTCTCAATCTCAAATTATACACACGAAATGCAAGACAATTTTGAGAATATCCAAGAAAAATGGCCTTGTCACTCTTAGAGTTAAATTTACCTAAATGATTTTGATCATTCAATATAAAACAAACATACCCAAAAATATGGAAGTAATGAACATTAGGTTTCTTCCCATTTAAAATCTCATAGGGTGTCATTGTTGTACCAGGTCTTAATAAAACTCTATTAGAAATGTGACAAGCCGTGTTCAACGCTTCAGCCCAAAATCTTTTCGAAATACTTTTGGAAAAAATCATGACACATGCCATTTTTAGTAAAATCCTATTTTTCTTTTCGGCCACCCAATTTTGTTGGAACGTTTTAGAGGTCGAAAATTCATGATGAAATCCCTTTTTCTCACAAAAAGTAGAAAAGGAAATATTATTAAATTCTTTTCCATGATTAGATCTTATACGAAAAATAGGTAAGCAAAATATATTTTTGATTTTGGAATGTAAGAATTTAAACTTATCAAAAGTTTCAGATTTTTCTTTTAAAAAATAGATATAAGTAAATCTAAAAAAATCATCCACAATGACATAAGAATACTTCTTACCTCCCAGGCTATCTTCCTCAATTGGACCCATCAAGTCCATGTACAAAAGTTGAAAACAATGTGTTGTTCCAAAGTGTTGCTCTTGGTGTTGGGCAACACTGTGGGTAACACGGGTTTGTTTACTTTTAAGGCAATTCCACACACAGATTTATCTTTAAAAATTAATTTGGGAATTCCTTTAATAGCATCAAACCTAAAAAGTTTCTCCAAATTTCTGTAATAGAGAGGTCCCAATTTTTGATGCCACAAAAGTGTGTCATCAACCTTGGTTGAATTGCATGCTTGTTGTTCACCAACAACATAGCAATTGTCACTTGTTCTAGTTCCTGTCATAACACAAGTGTTAGTATGATAAAAAACTTCACAAGTGTTCTTTTTAAATTTTACCTCTAAGTTGTCATCACACAACTGGCTAATGCTAATCAAATTAGTCACCAAGCCATTAACGTGCAGGACATTCTTTAAGGCAGGGAATTCGGCAACATCAAGTGTTCCTTTCCCTAGAATCTTGCTCTTTCCTCCACCTCCCTAAGACACATCCTCCTTGAATAGGTTCATATTCTTTCAAGAATATTTTTGTTCCCGTCATATGACGAGAACAACCACTATCAAAGTACCATGAACCTGAAATCTTAGTCCTCAAAGCAGTATAAACAACATTACATTTCAGATTAGCTTTGGAAAACCAAACCTTTTTTGAAATTCTGTTTTTCTGACCTCCTGTGTTGTCTTGAGTGTTTCCATGAGAATTTGGCAACACTTGAGGCAACAATTGAGAACTGGACATTTTCTTTTTTAAAATAAAACAATCAGATTTACTGTGTCCAGCTTTATGACAATATTCACACTCAAGGATATGATCAGACACTTTACTAGAAAAACTACCTATTTCCTTAGCATGCTCTTTTACAAAACTAATATTAGTTTCAACATCAAATAAGGTAGAAGTAATTTTTTTTATTGGAAGGACATTAGGAATAGACTTCAATGTCCAAACATCAATTAATTTGATGCAAGGACACAAGAGAGTCTTTACATATAAATAAAGAATAGAAAGTCTCTCTAGAAATGGATTAGCAAGATTCAAAGCCATGACTAAAAGGACCGAACACTTAGTGTATCAAGTGCTAGGCTCTGATACCAATTGAAATTGTCTATGGCTTAGCAAAAGTGAGACAAAACTCATAAGTGTTGTCAATAGTATTGATAATACTAATAACAACACAATTGACACCAATTCAAAAATAGAAAATTTAAATGCAGCGGAAATAATAAAAATAAACACAAGAGAATAGATTTTTATCAAGTTATATATATAAATAAATATATAACTTGATGGGTGCCAGGAGGGCAAGACCTTTCAATAAGTATAAACTTTCGTTACAAGGTCGAAAAGTTCCCTAATGATATTCTATCAAAAGCTTAGTGGAACAACTATTCTAGAACACTCTCTTCACATTCACAACCTATCTAACACTCAGCAACTCTCGAAATATAAAAATATATATGATCACTCTCGAGTGTCGGACAGAGTGTTGCCAACACTGAATGGCAACACTTGAAGAGCAGAATTCTTTTCTTGTGCAAATCTCGATTTCTGAATTGGGTAATTTGTTTATGTCGATTCCTTGCACTATTTATAGGACTCCAAAACTTGGAGCCTACTCAAAATGATCAGATAAACAACTAGAGTTTGTTTCCCCCTTTTTGGCTCCATTTTCCTTTTTTGTAGAAAACTTGGTCTTCATAGGCTTCTCCACCTTGTACTCCAAGCTGTAGCAGCCTTGTACCTCTATCTTCAGCTCCCCCTGAATAGCTAAACAATAGCTATTTTACTTGGTCACTAATTAAACATATAAACAACATGTTTAAATGTAATTTTCTCTTCTCATTTGTAAATAACGCCTAGCATAGCTCCTTTGACCTGTTCAACCTCATATCAAGCAAACTAACAACTGTTATAATATAATTAATTATCACGTTGTTATTTGTGAAAAATACAGTAACTATTCTGGTGTTGTCAAATCTCAAATGGCAACACATGTGGCAACACCAGTGGCAACACTGGTATGTGACACAAGGGACAACACACGTTTCTAACACTAACATTATCATTAATGATTGTAGCGAATGGTTCACTATAATTGGCGAGCTTCTTTGAATATGATACGGATCCATTGCTAATTTTCGTCCAAAATCAGCCAAATTGAGTCTAACAATTGGTGCTGATTTCAACACTCTTTTTATGGCCTATTCATACTAAGCTCAATCCCAATCAGTTTATAATTGGTTTTGGCTTATTATCTCATATATTCAATTGCTGGTCTCTATATACTTGATGTGAGAATTATATCCCATCAAAGTATATGACCCTTTACGTTCTTGGAAACACATTTTTGGCATGTTACTAATAATTCCTTTCTTTCTTTTTGTTATTTCATTTTTTAGGTTTACTGTACCCACAATTAACCTGATTATTCACTTCCTTGGCAAAAGCAAATGCAATGTACAAGTTGTTAAGGATGAAGCTCCTACTGCTCCGAGAGACAAACAAACAACGACGGATGTTCCTGAGCACTAGGCGCCCGGCCCATTTCCCTCTTGGCGTCCGCCTCAGTTGGATCTCACAAAGGCCGCATCCTCTGCTCTTCTTGAGGCGCCCGCATCATCAAGGCCCAAGCGGCCGCCTCACCTGCACCATCCTTCGGCCCAACTCTCTGGTTCCCAGGCGCACGCCTTGGCCTGCACAGGGCGCCCGCCTCATGCTCCTCCAGAAGCTTCCTCAGCAATCAGTTCAAAGACTTGGATTGTTTCCTAATTATAATTGTTTCCTAATCTACATTTACTTCTTGCAATTGGTAAATATTGTTCCATATATAGATTAGGAAAACATCTCTTCCATGTATAGATAGGATCTCACAATCCTTGTACAATTAGGACTCTCCAATTGTAACTATATATTAAACCATTGTGAATAAACAAAAGCTAAGGCTTCTAATTCTTTACATGGTATCAGAGCTGTAAGATTCAAAGCCTCACAACCCCAAAACCCCTGTCAAAACTCGGCAGCCCCACCCCACCTTGGCAATGGCCGGAGCCTCCTCCACCATTCCAAACGCTACCCAACCCGACCAACCTCTTTTCTTGGTCAACCTCTCTTACTGTCGCACCCTCACCCCTTTAACATATCTCACATGGGCATCCCAAATTACCTCCATCCTCTTTGGCCTCGACCTCTTGAAATTCGTCGATGGCACCCACCCAAAACCCAATGATAACATCATCACCACCACTCCCGACACCGTTGAAACGGATGATGAACCGGCCAAACCAGCCACCACCACCACCATTCCTAATCCGGCAGCCATTACTTGGTCTCGCCAAGATCGCCTCATCCTAGGAGCCCTTATAGGAACCCTAGACCCCGCCATTGCTCCCCTTGTTCATCAAGCCAAAACTTCTCATGAAGCTTGGACCATCCTCAAAACCACCTATGCCAACCCCTCTCGTGGCCACATACTTCAAATCAAAGACAACCTTGCAAACCTCACCAAAAACCAACTATCCATCTCCGACTACATGAATGCCGTCAAAACCTACATCGACAAACTTGCCAATCTAGGAAAACCCATGGATTCCGAGGATATAATCTATACTATCCTCAAAGGCTTGGACTATGAAACCTTCAAACCCGTCATTGACTCCACCCGACCCGAGACAACCCTATCTCCTTTGAAGCCCTACACGAAAAACTCATCCAACATGAACTCACTCTCAAACAATCCAAGGCCACCTCTCCTCTTCCCACCACCGCCTTTACCGCCCACACCCACCCTTCACCTAACCGTAATTCCTACCGCAACACCAATCCCTCTCCATCTCACAACTCGTCCTCCTCCCCTCGCCCCTTTAACGACAAGTGCCAATACTGTCGCAACATTGGACAAGTTATCTCCCAATGTCGCCAATTTAAACGCGACTACCCCGCCGTCAACTTCCCCCCTCTTCATCGCCAAAGCCGAAATCCAAATCCTAACCCCCAAGCCCATACCGCATCCCATCCCAACCCACCTCCCCCTCCATCTTGGCTTGTCGATAGTGGAGCAACCAACCACATCACCAATGACCTCTCCAATCTTGCTCTTCACACACCCTACAATGGCAGTGACGACGTCATTATCGGCGATGGTTCTTCTCTTCCAATCTCTCATATAGGTTCCTTCTCTCTCCCCACATCATCCTCTCTTCTTAAATTTAATAATATCTTACATGTCCCTCTCATTACTCGCAATATTTTATCTGTATCTCAATTTTGTCGTGACAACAATGCCATCATTGAATTCTCACACTCTTCTTTTCTTATCAAGGACAAAGCCACGAGTCAAACTCTTATCCATGGAAACCTTGAGTATGCCGTCTACATTTGGCACCCTCTGCCCATTTAAGCTCATTCAAGCTCTCTCTCCTCGCAGCTGTGGCATCATAGATTAGGACATCCCTCTTCCCCCGTTCTCAGTCTATTACGTAGCAAGTTCAGTTTATCTACTCCCTCTAGCTTACCTCCTTGTAATTCTTGCTTTATTAATAAAAGTCACAAGCTGCCTTTTGCATCTTCCACTATTGTCTCACATGCTCCCCTTGATCTTATTTTTTCGGATGTATGGACGTCTCCAATTCACTCACTTGACAACTTCAAATACTATGTCATCTTTGTCGATCACTTCACCAAATATATTTGGTTTTAACCTCTCAAACACAAATCCGACACCTACAACACCTTCCTCTGCTTCAAAGCTTTAGTCGAAAAATACTTCAAACGTCCCATCATACAAATCTACTCCGACAACGGGGGTGAATACCTCAAACTCACATCCACTCTTGGCCAAAACGGTATCACCCACCTCACCACACCCCCTCACACTCCTGAATACAACGGGTACGCCGAACGTCGTCACCGCCACATTGTTAAAACCGGCCTCACCCTTCTCTCCCATGTAAACCTAGCTACCCCTCACCCTTTGGCCCTACGCTCTCACCACTGCCACATACCTCATAAACAGATTACCCACCCCCACCCTTAACAATGATTCCCCTACCTCCGCCTTTTCCGCTCCCCTCCAAACTACACCAAGCTACGTAGCTTTGGTTGCCTCTGCTATCCATGGCTTCGCCCATACACCACCCACAAACTTGACCCAAAATTCGTCCCTTGTATCTTTGTCGGTTACTCACCCACACAAAGCACGTATTACTGCCTTGACCCTACCTCCCATCATGTCTACACCTCCCGTCATGTTCGCTTTATTGAAAACACTTTCCCATACCACCTCATCCCCCACTACTTCCTCTCCCCCTTCCTCTGAATGGCACACCCTTTTTCTCCCCATCTTAGACACTACCCCCTCTACCCCAACTCCCCCCAACCTCAACCCCCTCCGCCACCCCCCACTCCCCAACTCATCCCTCTCCCAATCCCACCACTAATGAACCCCCTACCCCAACTCAACTTGATACTACACCACCAACTCCCAACCCACCATCCCCTCCACCTCCCACCCGCACTATCACTACTAGACTTTCCTATGGCATAACCAAACCCAACCCCAAGTATGCCAACCTATCCCTTCTCACATCTCCCACTAGCCTTCCTACCACCACCAAACAAGCCCTATCCATTCCTCATTGGCGCAATGCCATGATTGAAGAATTCCAAGCCCTCACCTGCAACAACACTTGGTCCTTGGTTCCACCTACTTTAGCCCATAACATTGTCGGATGCAAGTGGGTCTTCCGAGTCAAATACAACCCCGACAACACCATTCAGAAATACAAAGCCCGACTTGTAGCCAAAGGTTTTCACCAACAACCCGGTATTAACTACACCGAAACCTTTAGCCCCGTTGTCAAACCAGCCACAGTCCGGCTGCTTCTTTCCCTTGCCACAACCAACCATTGGCCCCTTCACCAACTCGATGTCAACAATGCCTTCCTCCAAGGCACTCTCTATGAAACCGTTTTTATGACATAATCCCCCGGATTTGAGGACTCCACCAACCCATCCTTTGTTTATCGCTTGTCAAAAGCAATCTACTGCCTCAAACAAGCTCCCCGGGCATGGTTTCAAGAACTCAAAATCTACCTCACCACATATGGCTTCCAACCCTCCTTAGCCAATCTGTTAGTCAAATATATGTTTAAGTTTAGAATTGCTTAATCCCAATCATAACAAGCATTAATGTGGACCCCTAATTTAATTAGATCAAATAGAATTTTTCTATGTATGTTAGGTCCCCTTAGTGCATGTGCCAGTGTTTTTATTATGTAATTTTCTCAAGCCTTGAAGACTTAAAGACCTGAGAATTTCCATCAGCAATGTGAGTTACTCCTTGAAGTTGTCTTACCGGTTGAGCTATCTTACCGGTTAAGTTACCGGTCCTGCACCTCTGTTATCGGTCATGTCACTTTACCGGTTAAAGCTTACTCTTCAAGCTTCCTCCAGTTAGCAGCTTGCCGATGCATTAATTGTTCCCAACTACCAAGCCATCAACTTTAGTTAAAGTTGGTAAAGCAAGCATGCTGACATGACATCTCTGCAACAAATCAGTACCTTCTTAGAGAATGTCAAAGTAACCAGTACTCACAGCGCCCCAACTAATCTATGGAAATCCTCTCTATCCAATCTCAGGCATTTAATGAAAGGATCTTCTCATTTAATGCCTGCCAGTCCAAGTCATCATTACAACCTCTTCAAAGACAACGACTCCTTTTCAAAGTTCACTATAAATAGTTTCCTCGGAGCATTGAAGAAGGTTGGTGAATTTATGATCCTTGAGAGTGAGCTGCTCTGAACTACCAACCTGCAAATCCACTAGTTCAAAGCATTCAAAGCAAGTCCCATTATTCACTAGACATCTCTGTAGGACTTAAACACTGAGAACCTCAATCAATATTGTAGTGTTCCTTCATTAGACTACCAATGGAACACACTGATTGATTCACACACAACACCCTAGAGAAATCAGCTCAGCTTGTGAGCACATCTCTAGAAAACACATGGTCATTATTGTAGCACGATCCGTTAGTGGTCACCTTTAGATTGGCAGCCTTCAATCATTGGCTTGCAACTTGTAATAGGTAAGAACCATTAATTTAGTAGTGCACTTTCATAAATCCAAGTTCTGACCAAACTTGGTAGAGGACGTAGCAGTTATTTAACACTGTGAACCTCTTCAAACAATGTGTCATTTCTTTGTGAGTTTGTTCATTTATTGCTATGTTGTTGTAACTGGTTGATAATCTCTCAACTGGTCACAACCTATTGAATCAACTTACTGCTTAACTTGTTTGTCTTACTTGGAGATAAATTTGTCCTAGTTGGTATTGCATGAGTTTTTGACTTACTGGTCTTTTAAACTTCACCTTACCGGTTCTATATCCGCTGTGCAAAATCACTTTACCGGTTAGCCAGTATATTGCCTTCAAGCATTATCAAAGACTAAAAGTTTTCAGTAAAAAGTTTTATTCAGGTTATTCACCCCCCCCCCCTCTAGCCTGATTCCTACCATTTGGGACCTAACAATTGGTATCAGAGCCAGCAATTTTTGAAAATCATTTTTTTCGAGCTTAATCACTTGAATGCCAATTCCAAAATGGCAGGAAAAATCATGCAAACATACAACTTGGCAACCGTTCCCATGTTGAACGAAAACGAGTTTCCAGTATGGAAAAACAGAATCATGCGGTACTTGGACTCAATAGATGATAGGTTAACTACTGTAGTCAGAGATGGTCCCATGACACCCCTGAAAATCAATCTTGCTACCAGAGCACCCAAAACTCCTCTCATGGATCATGCAGATAGAGCGTCTGAACAAGATTTTGAGGTCTATGAAACCTATGTGCCAAAACCACATGAAGAATGGAGTGAGGATGACAAACTTTGTGATTCCTTGGACAGAAAAGCTTTGGACATCATAACCTCCGGACTTGATGGAAGACTATACAAACAAGTACAATGCTATGAGACTGCTCAACAAGTGTGGCAAAGTCTTCTCAGATATTTTGAAGGAGATCAAGTAGCAAAGGACAACAGACTCTACAAAAGTGTAGCTGAGTTTGAGTCCTTCAAGAAGAATCCAAATGAGACGTTAAAGGAAACGTACGACCGTTTCTGCGAGGTGAGTAATTCTTGTGCATCTCTAGGTAGAGTTTACACTATGAAAGACCTAAACATGAGATTCCTCAATTCTCTTGGAGATTTGTGGCATGTAAAGGTTGCTATTTTGAAAGAATGCCATGATTTGAATGTTACTCATATCCAGAACATTGTGTCTACTTTGTTTTTATATGAGGAAGAGCTCAACCGGCTGAGTGGAGTTCAAAAACAATTTAAAAATCTATCTTTGCCAGCTCAGACTGAGATCTTTCCTGGTTCTTCTATGCTTACCGGTCAACCTACTACCAATGACTCTCCCTCAATCTCTCAACCTCAACCAACTCAAGCCAATACCCCTTCTAGTGTGATTTTTGAGGAAGAAGATGAATTTGCTGCCTTCGCTAGAAACTATAGAAAGTTCAAAGAGTTTAAGAGATCCCAACAAACTCACAGAAAATCCTTCCAACCCAAATCCTCATCATTCCAAAGATCTGGGAACTTCCAAAAGAAAGTCCAAACCTCAACCTCAACCGATGGAAAGAATGCCCAAGGTGAGCTTGTGTGTTACAATTGTAGAAAACCCGGCCATTTTGCCTCCAAATGCCCTCAACCTAAATATGAATTTTTGAGGAAGAAACCATTCAAGAAATTCCCTAGATCTAAATCTAAGAGCTTAGTTGCCGAGGATGGAACTGAAAAAGCTATGCCAGTTTGGTTCGAGACTGATTCTGAGAACGAGGATGCTGACATAGATGAAGAAGCTGATGTCAGTTTTGTAGCTATTGATGGAATTAATGATAAACCCATCTCCTTACAGTCACCTATCTATAGACACCCCAACTCCAATGAACACTCATCTTATGTTGACCAGACCCCACCTAGGAGATCTCCCTTAACCTACTTTGACGAACCCATTTCTATTTCCAAGTCAGATGAAGGTAATCCTTATAATTTCAAAATTCAAAACATAGGTGGATCCCTTTATGGTCAGTTTAAAACCATGCCCACTCTCAAACCTCTGATGCAACCAACTCAACAGACCTATCAAGCTCAAGCCTTACCGATCATCTCTCATCAACCGATGCTTGAAACCCAACCGATTCAATTCATGAAGCCTCTAACCGAGCCGAGCCTTCAACCGATATCATCACTACCAAATTTTGATCCCAATTTTGAACCATCACCTTCTTCCTCTCAGCCTACCATTGACCCTATGCCCAATATGTCAAAATCTGAAATGGCAGAGGTGATGAATGAGCTCTTCTCAGATTTTGAAAAATTAAATGAAGCTCACAAAATTATGGCTGATAATTTTAAAATGATCGCCACTGAAAATGACTCTTTGAAAGCTGAAATAAAAATTTTAAAAGAAAGTAAGCTAGAATCTGATCAGTTGAAGAAAGATAATCAAGAACTCTCTGAGAGACTAAATATATCTGTTTGTCAAATTGCTGATCTTGTGTCAAGAAATAATTCTCTTTCAAAAACCATTGACACATTTTCAAAATCCCGAGCTGCTATGGATGTTATCATACAAGATCGCTTATCTCCTAACCGAGATGTAACAACCGGTATAAGCTTTACATCCAAAGAAGTAAGGAAAAAGACAGCTATGATAAACCGAGTTACCAAGTCTAAGCATCGAGAACTTGATGGGTAAGTTTGATGATGCTCAATCCAAATTGATTAAGAGAGAGTTAACTAAACCTTTCCAAGCTGTCCCCCACACCTATCCCAAGGGGCGGGAACAGATGAAGGCTTATTTCGGCAAAAACAAATCCCAATGGACCAAGGTAGCTGATCCTGAGCTAGGACAATATGTTCCACTCAGTGATGGTAACAGAAAAGGTGGAATTAAAATTGTTGACCATGTTGCTGGTAAGGAAACCTCAACCGGTAAGGAAGCCATCACCGGTAAGGATACGACCGGTCAGACAACTGTCACCGGTCAACTAACCGGTGAGGGCTCCCCAACCGATAAAGGACTTTCCAAATCAACGGAATCGGCCAACAAAGCTAAATCCATCACCTTCATCCCCAAAGGATCTATCTCTGCTCAATCAGTAAACTCCTCTGAAGCAATGGCCATATTGAACATCAACTCATCTAAGCCCTCTCAGCCATCTTCGAATAAATGTACAAATTGTGGTTTTATTGGTCACAAGGCTTATGAATGCCTCTTGAAGCACCTATCTGGACCCACTGAGTCTAAGAGCTCAGGTGGTGGCTGTATGGCTGCCAAAGAGGAACTAACTCTTTGGACCCAAAAGAATAAGGGGGACCATAAGCTTACTGTTTTATTTCAGGAATGCTTAATGGCCTCAACCGATGCCGGTAAGGATGTTTGGATTATGGACAGTGGATACTCTAGGCATATGACTGGACATGCTGATCTCCTCACCGATCTGGAAGAAGCATCTGGTCCTCCAGTTGGCTTCGGTGACAACGCAAAGGGTAAAATTATCGGTCGTGGATCCATCAAAAGAGGTATAGTTGTTGTACAGAAGGTATCTTTGGTGGATGGTCTGAAACATAACCTTCTCTCTATATCACAATTCTGTGATAAAGGTATGCATTGTGTTTTCAATTCTTCCAATTGCTATGTGAAAGGCATTGCTACAGGTGAAACACTTCTCACTGGATACAGAAAAGGTAACGTATATGCTATCGATTTAAACAATGTTTCGAATGTTACTAATGTTTGTTTTGTAGCTAAGAACATCAGTGAGAACACCTGGCTATGGCATAAGAGACTCAGTCACTTGAATTTCAAATACCTATCCAAGCTGGCTAATCAAAATCTAGTTGCCAGCTTACCTCAAGTGTCTGCTAATCATGATAGGAAATGCAGAGCTCGCAGCTTAGGAAAACAAAGCATAAAGAATCATTCCACAAAGAAGCCCCTTCATGTCCACCTCTAGATGCCTCCAGCTTGCTACATATGGATCTGTTTGGCCCCACAACCACCGCGCTTAGGGGCAGCAGATATGCTTTGGTTGTTGTAGACGACTTCTCAAGATATACATGGGTAGAGACTTTTGCTTCAAAAGATGATACATATGAAGTTGCTACCAGATTGTTTCGTCTACTTCAAACTCAAAAAGAATGTGACATCATCAGTATGAGATCAGATAATGGAACAAAATTCAAAAATAATGGAATCGCTCAGTACTGTGATGATCATGGAATAGATCATAATTTCTCAGCTAGCTGCTGGTACACCGCAACAAAATGGTGTAGTTGAGAGAAAGAACAAGACATTGATCGAAGCTGGAAAAACTATGATATCCGAAGCTAGGCTTCCTAAGTATTTTTGGGCTGAAGCTATCCATACAGCCTGCTTCACCCAGAATATATCTTTGGTCAACAAGTTTCACAACAAGACCCCTTATGAGCTATGGCGTGGCAGAATTCCCAACATTGGTTTCTTCAAGATCTTCGGCTGCAAATGCTACGTACTTTACAACGGTAAAGAGCGCCGAGGTAAATTCGACGAAAAAGCTGATGAAGGTATCTTTGTGGGATACGCCAAGCACAGTAAGGCATTTAGAGTTTTTAATAAACGAATGTTGAATCTGTTCACGTTACATTTGATGAATTTGATTTGCTAGAGTCTGATAAGACTCCAAATAGTACTGATAATTCTGGTGTGTTTGAGACAGGTGAATCAAGTAATCAAAACTCAAGTCAATCCACCAGTATCCATGCAAATCAACCTCCAGCTCAACCCTCAGCCTCTAGTGGTGTAACCTTTAGAGACCTAGTTGATGACTCCTTCTTTCCTCAATCGGTTAGGCAATCCAATGTACAAACCCAGCTAACCGATCCTCTTCCAACTAGTCCTCATGTTTCCCTTCCCAATTCACCACCTGAAGCTGAACCAATTTCACCCATCAACTTACCGTTTACCTCTCCAGTTACCGATCACCACCATCAGTCAGCATCACCCTCTCCTAACCGATCTCCCTTACCGGTCTCACCTCCCTTAGCCGATTCTACTCCTCCATTAGAAAACCTTAGACAAGAATCGGTCAGGCAAGACCTCCCTAGGGAAGTGAGAACAGTTAGAGATCATCCCTTAAAAAATGTGATAGGAGATGTCTTTGGTCCTAGAATGACTAGAGGCCAGTTAAGAAATTTAGAGAATCAACATGGATTATTTTCCTCTGCTATGGTCTCAAATATTGAACCAAAGAAGACTGAAGAAGCGCTTGATGACCCCAGCTGGGTAGAAACTATGCAAGAAGAGCTTAACCAGTTTGATAGATGTAATGTTTGGGAATTAGTGCCTAGACCTAGTGATCAAACGGTAATTGGAACGAAATGGGTCTACAGAAATAAATTGGATGAGTCTGGAAAAATTACAAGGAACAAGGCTAGACTAGTGGCTAAAGGGTATAGACAGGAAGAAGGCATAGACTATGATGAGACTTTTGCACCCGTAGCTAGATTAGAAGCCATTAGGTTATTCCTTGCCTATGCAGCCTACAAAGAGTTTAAGCTATATCAAATGGACGTGAAAAGTGCCTTTCTCAACGGGGAACTTCAAGAGCTTGTATATGTTGAACAACCTCCAGGATTTGAAGATTCCAAGAAGCCTAATCATGTCTACAAATTGAATAAAGCTTTGTATGGCCTCAAGCAAGCACCTCGAGCATGGTATGAAACTCTCTCCAAATTCCTACTAAGTGAGAAGTTTGAACGAGGTAAAATTGACACCACTTTATTTATTGCAAAGCACAATGGTCATTCATTGTTAGTTCAAATATATGTTGATGACATAATTTTTGGATCTACTAACGAAAAATTGTGCAAGAGATTTGAGAAGCTTATGAAGAGCAAATTTGAGATGAGCATGATGGGTGAGCTAAAATTTTTCCTTGGACTTCAAGTCAAGCAAATCCAAGAAGGTATCTTTATCAATCAAGACAAATACACTAAAGATTTAATCAAGAAATTTGGTCTTGACTCTGCTCATCCTCAAAGCACTCCAATGGCCACCAATGTACACCTAGATAAAGATGAATCTGGTAAGAAAGTAGATATGACACTCTACCGAGGTATGATAGGATCTCTACTTTACTTAACCGCTAGTAGGCCAGATATCATGTTTGCCGTATGTGTATGTGCTAGATTTCAAGCTGACCCTAGAGAATCCCATTTACAAGTTGTTAAAAGAATTATTAGATATCTTGTGGGAACTGCTAACTTAGGTTTGTGGTATCCAAAAGATTCATCATTTACACTAATTGGCCATTCAGATGCTGATTTTCCAGCTTGTAGGGTCACCAGGAAGAGTACTAGTGGAACTTGTCAATTTCTAGGTAACCGATTGGTTTTCTGGTCGTGCAAGAAATAAGCATCAATTTCCACTTCTACGACTGAAGCTGAGTACATAGCTGCTGGGAGTTGCTGTTCACAAATCCTATGGATGAACCAACAACTAGTGGACTATGAAATCCCTCAAGAAGTATGTCCTATTTATTGTGATAACACCTCAGCCATCTCAGTCTCCAACAATCCTGTGATGCACACAAAGACGAAGCACATAGACATCAAATACCACTTCCTCAAGGACCATGTTGAAAAGGGTAATATTGTTCTTTTAAAAGTCCATACTGATTATCAATTAGCTGATATCTTGACAAAACCATTGGACATTAAAAGATTTGAATTCCTTAGAGGAGAACTAGGCATGATTGATATCCGATAAATATTATGTGCTAACTTTGCTATCTGTGTAAGCTATCAACAAGATCAATGGTGATTTCTCTCGCTTACCGATGCTTGCGTGTGCTCGTTTACTGGTATCCCTTACCGGTAAGGCAAGACTCCCTTTACCGGTCCTATTACCGACACACTTGATCAGTAAATGGTGTCTCTAACCGATGGTTCCCAACCGGTGAAAGTTCTCTCTTACCGGTCTATACACCTGACCGGTCAGTTACCTTGCCGATCATTCCCTTACCGACGAACTGCGGCCGGATCGAAATTCCCAATCCGCCATTAACCGGCTCGTTTGTCATCATTGCCTAAGGTCACTTCAATCTTTTCAGCTGCTGCAGTCTGTCACCTACCTTTTACCTGTTCCCCATGCCCCTATGCACAAGATATAGATCAATTTTAAATAATTGATCAAAAAGGTAATCTCTGTATCGTTCCTATTTATCAAAAAGGTTATCTTTTTGTTCTTTATTACATTTTGATATAACTGCTGCACACATGTTCCTATTTTCATGTCACATCTTTTATTTCTTGAAATAGAACTGTCAATTAATGTACACGACAGTTAAAAACGTTTAAGCTACCTTTGTTTTAACCAACACACCTCTTCATCTTCCCGCTCTTTTGTCCCCTATAAAAGGATTTCAAAATCTCATTTCAAAAGTTCTGGATTTTCTCTCTCTCTAAATAACTAAGGCAATCGGCAATCCACACTCATTCTTCATCTTCTCCATTTGTCTTACTTCATCTCTTTCAAGATTTCTGGTATGTCTTTTGAATCTTAAAGTTTGAACGCATGTAGACTCCCAGTTTTCTTACAATCCTAAAATCATCAAACAACATCCAAAGGCATATTGTGCAAAGATTTTCGTAAATCTAACCTACTTTTTTGGTTTGTTGTTTATTTGATTCACAGATGGCTCCCGCAATCAAGAAAGACATTTATGGAGGTTACATTCTCTCCAGCTTCTTTGACTCCGATGAAGGCCGTGCCGTTGAAGCCCTGTTCATTGTCGTCGGAGTTATTCCATTCGTGATGCCTGAAGGGAATGAAGATATTTACTATGAGATGGTCAATGAATTGTTCGAGAATGGTGTTGTGGATGAGAATGAGAATATAATTTCTACTACTGCTTGTGTTCCCGTTACATTCAGCCCAGCCACCATTGCTGCTGCCTTCCCCAATCTCTCTTCCACCGGTTCATCTTCTATCTTCATGAAAGATATGATTGCTGCCTGGGCAAAGGTTCGTGGTTCTGACCCTTTCGTTACCGGTGAGGCAAACAAGAAGGCTGGATTTGATGCCGTTTATTATGCAATTGCCGATATAGTGGACCGATGCTTCATTTGACGGTCAGGCTCCCATCATTGTATCACCATGATACAATGGGAAGCCATAGCCGCTATCATTATTGGTGGAGAATTCAACTGGTGCTCCTTTCTTTACCGGATAGTCTTGATTGCATTCAAGAAGTTTCAAAAGGAGAGACCAACTTCCAAGACCAACAAAGCCAAACCCTGTCACTACTTGATGATTAGCCGAGCCCTCAGATCTATTCCAGCTGTTTGTCAAGCTTCTGAGAATCAACCAAAGTATCCACAATCCTTCTGCAAAGCCTTTGACAAGTTTGACATGGTTAGAGCAATCAAGGAATCCACCGGTAAACCAACCGGTAAGCCGTCTGAGTCCTCCATCGGTAAATCAACCGGTAAGTCTATTGAACCTGCTCCCAGTAAGCCAGTCGGCAAATCAACTGGCAAGACAGCTCAAAAGAAGAAACCCTCTAGCCGGCCAATAGTTGCTCAGCATACCGATGCTCCTCCTGCTCCCAAACCTACCTTACCGGTCAAGAGGAAGTTACTTGATGAATCTGATGATGATGATAATCAACCCATTGCCACTATCCTCTCCCTTAACCGACAGAAAGCTACAGCCAGAAAGTCTGCACCTCCTCCTTCTAAAAGATCCAAGCCAATCCAAAAATATTCCCAACAAATAGCCAGAGAAAATGCTGAGAGAAAGAGAAGGATTGAGACTGACCTGGGCACATTCATTCCTTTTATTCCCAAAAGACTCTTTGACCACAACTTCCTTACCGACAAAATTCCTTTCACCGGTCAGTCATCATCTAGACCGGTAAGTCGTTGCAATCCCATCAGAAACCCCACTTTCCATATCTACCATTACAACCCTTGGCTAGTCAATCCCACTTTTGTTCCCTCTCCAACCTGGGTGTATCCTATTGATCACTTACCTCCCTTTCTTCGTAGACTGTTGCAATTTCATGAGACCCATAAAGATTCAGTTCCAGTTGGTGATATTTCTGATTATGTTGATTTTGATAACATTCATGAGGAAAATGGTCTCTATTACACCAAGCCTTGCCTATTGAGCGAATATGATATCTCTTTATCTAGAGATAGTCTCCTCAAAATTTATAACAGGTATTTCGATTTGTTGCCTCCAATGTGGAATGCCATTTACTTGGCCCAGGATAGGTTTAGGCAAGATATGATGGTACAGGCGGTCTGGATTGATTTTGCCATGCTCTATAATGCTCAACAAACTCTTGAGGAATCTGATCCTTACCAGCTAGGAAGATTTGTGTTGCCTGAAGATGATCTTCCTTCATTTGACCCTGAGATAGTCAACTTGGGTCCTCGTAGATTCCAGCTCATCAAGAATGTGATGGATGTGGTACAGAATTTGGTGGATTTGAATAGAGATTTTCAGAGTATGGGTGATATCTCTTTGTCTGATTTCTTCACTTCAATTCAGTCTAGCAAGAACAAATGGGCTACTATTCCTGATGAAGAGATTGAAGAAATGTTCAAGGATATAAGTGGTTCAGATGATCAAGCAAAGGGTAACAAAGATGACCAGTCAGCCTCAGTTCTAGTTCCTCCTGACTCCAAAAGAAGTCGTGATGATGATGATCAATCTCGGTGCTATGGTTGATCGGTCAGAGAACATTGCTGCTGAGTTCACTACTCCCTTACCGATGCAATCGGTTAGACATGTGGGAGGAGGTATTACTGAGACCTCCCCACTTACCGCTACAGCAGTAGGAGGAGGAAATGATGTTAGTGTGGATGGGTTACCGGTTAATCAACCATTGCCTCTTACCGGTGAGCTAATCCAACCGGTTAGAGATGATTTGCCGACCAGTGCACCTCTTACCGATGCTCTCCCTTTACCGGTTAGCAAGCCCCTTACCGTTGCATCTACTGAACCGGTTAAGGAGAGTAACCTTGATGATATTCAGTTACAACAAGCTTTGGCAGCTAGCCTATTCACAGAAGGTCTGGAGAAGCAAAAGGAAAAGCAAAGGACCTTAATTGAAGACTTGGCCACCCAAAAAGCAATTCATGCCTCTCTTCTACCGGTTACTCAATCGGTAAGTCAAGCCATTCCTCCAGCCTCTTCCAGAGTCAATTCACCGGTTCAGGAGGAGGATATTGATCCAGTATTTGATGAAGACTCCCTCTCAGATTTCTATGAAGAAGATGAAGATGTTGATTTTGATGAAAATGACCCTGCAATTCCTCCAATTTATTCTGATCCTGGACTTCGTCAAAAGGATTTGATGTCCACCTTGAACTACTATACCTCCAAGGCTTCTATTCCTCGATCTGCCGATGGAATTCCTTTATTTGATGTGCATGAGAAAATCTTCAGCAAGTCAGTAACTCAGCCTACTCCAATGCCTCCATCCATTGCTGATCGGCTTCAGAGGCAAAGGAGAGAAGATAGAATGGCCACCTTCATTGATGTGGTTGAAGATATGAAAGTTGGTGCTGCTCCTGAAGATACTCCTCCTAGATATACCAAAACTCATGGGCCCGGTGAGACAAGTTGCCGGTATCAAAAGATGAAGGTTCTTAAGCTCAAGAAGCGGCCAGCTCCTCCCAAAGGCAAGGAAATCATGCCTGGTAAGGATGAACAACAGTTACTCACTGATTTCCCTTCTCCAAAGCCAAATAAAAAATACCCAACCTCTCTTCAGCAACACAGTCGAACCATAAGGATTCATGGCCATATTGCTACCATTGTCCCTAGACCTGTTGAGAGTACTTTGTCAACCGATAATCTTTTTATAAGGTATCTCTCATTCAATGGCCGTATAACTCGAATTTTGGCATTGAAAATCCTTAGTTGGTCATTTGAGGTGACCAAAATGGTTGGTTTGATGCCTAATGTGACTAGGCTTTCAATCATGAGAAATGGCCAGCAACAACCATGGAGTAACATTAGAGAAGCCTCTCTGCTTTTGCTTGCCCTCAGAGTAATTCCCCTTCTCCAGTTAAGGCAAAATGCCTTACCGATGGCTTCTAGTGCTGCTGAGTTACTGGAGCTCTCATTTGCTGAGATGATGAGCCTTGAGCCTAATGAATTTCTTGCTCCAGCTACTCCTCCTAATTCTTAAACTGAGTTATTGGATGAGGAGATTGAAATTTCTCCTACCGGTGAAGTGTCTCAAACCGTTCAGACTCCAGCAACCTCTCTTACCGATCTATCATCCCCTCTTACCGACAGACCACTTGCCGATCCATTGCCTTCGGTTACCGATGCTCCCTTACCGGCCAGCCAACCGGTTTCTCAGCCTGCTCATTTACCGGCTCCTTCAACCGATGATCTGAATAGACCAATAATTGCTCAAGACCTGGTTGAACTTCATGAGGCCATGCTCTAAAGTTTTGTTGAAGTAAACTCCGAATTGGCAAAGTCTTTTGTTAAGTCCAATCAGGAGGAGGATGAAAGAAGATTTGAGCATTTAAGCACTAGTGTTGCTATGTCTCTTGGCAATTTTATGGCAGAAATTAACGCCAGAGATGCTAACATCAGAAACCTCCTGCTCCAACTTGATGAAGCTCATTATGCCAACAATGCTCTCTGTGAACAACAGATTTCTGGTCAAGCTATTGTGGACCAGTCTATTGATGAGCTCAAACGGTCAGCTGAAGCCCTTAGCCGTTGCCAGCAGAAGAATCGTGAATTAGAGATGGAGTTGGCCAAAGTCAAGGCCAAAAATGAGGTTCTTATGAAGTTTAGAGAAGAAAGGAAGAAAAGGAAGAAAGATGAGAAAGAAAAGAAGAAGGAGAAGAGATCAAAGAAAGCCAAATCCTCAGATGCTGCTCCTTCACCGGTTGAAGACCCAGCAAATCCTCCAGCCGACGCATCTTGAGAATGTAACCGATGAGATATTGTCTTTCTTTATCAGTCACCGGTCTGCAATCTAATGAGAAATCTCTTACCCTTAAACTTTGTGTTTTGTTGAATTCCTTTGTTTTTAATCATTTTGAATATTCCAAATGCTACTAACCGTTTCATTTTGCAGGTCTCATTCAAAATATTTCAAGAGTTTTTTTTTAAAAGTTTTCTTAAGCTTTAACTTTGTTTGTAAGATTACTTAGGTAGCATCAAGTTGTCTTTTAACTTAGGGAATGATATACCTAATAGACATACTCTTTATCATTCTTTTACTAAGTTAAAAAGATGCTTCCTAGGATGATTGGATTTAAGCAATTAGGAGGAGATTGCTAGTCAAATATATGTTTAAGTTTAGAATTGCTTAATCCCAATCATAACAAGCATTAATGTGGACCCCTAATTTAATTAGATCATATAGAATTTTTCTATGTATGTTAGGTCCCCTTAGTGCATGTGCCAGTGTTTTTATTATGTAATTTTCTCAAGCCTTGAAGACTTGAAGACCTGAGAATTTCCATCAGCAATGTGAGTTACTCCTTGAAGCTGTCTTACCGGTTGAGCTATCTTACCGGTTAAGTTACTCGGCCCCGCACCTCTCGTTACCGGGACCTGTCACTTTACCGGTTAAGCAAAGCTTACTCTTCAAGCTTCCTCCAGCTTAGCACTGCCGATGCATTAATTGTTCCCAACTACCAAGCCATCAACTTTAGTTAAAGTTGGTAAAGCAAGCATGCCGACATGACATCTCTCGCAACAAATCGCACCTTCTTAGAGAATGTCAAAGTAATGCACTCACAACGCCCCAACTAATCTGTGGAAATCCTCTCTATCCAATCTCAGGCATTTAATGAAAGGATCTTCTCATTTAATGCCTGCCAGTCCAAGTCATCATTACAACCTCTTCAAAGCCAACGACTCCTTTTCAAAGTTCACTATAAATAGTTTCCTCGGAGCATTGAAGAAGGTTGGTGCATTTATGATCCTTGAGAGTGAGCTGCTCTGAACTACCAACCTGCAAATCCACTAGTTCAAAGCATTCAAAGCAAGTCCTATTATTCACTAGACATCTCTGTAGGACTTAAACACTGAGCACCTCAATCAATACTGTAGTGTTCCTTCATTAGACAACCAATGGAACACATTGATTGATTCACACACAACACCCTAGAGAAATCAGCTCAACTTGTGAGCACATCTCTAGAAAACACCTGGTCATTATTGTAGCACGATCCGTTAGTGGTCACCTTTAGATTGGCAGCCTTCAATCATTGGCTTGCAACTTGTAATAGGTAAGAACCATTAATATAGTAGTGCACTTTCACAAATCCAAGTTCTGACCAAACTTGGTAGAGGACGTAGAAGTTATTTAACGCTGTGAACCTCTTCAAACAATGTGTCATTTCTTTGTGAGTATGTTCATTTATTGCTATGTTGTTGTAACTGGTTGATAATCTCTCAACTGGTCACAACCTATTGAATCAACTTACTGCTTAACTTGTTTGTCTTACTTGGAGATAAATTTGTCCTAGTTGGTATTGCATGAGTTTTTGACTTACTGGTCTTTTAAACTTCACCTTACCGGTTCTATATCCGCTGTGCAAAATCACTTTACCGGTTAGCCAGTGTATTGCCTTCAAGCATTATCAAAGACTAAAAGTTTTCAATAAAAAGTTTTATTTAGGCTATTCACCCCCCCCTCTAGCCTGATTCCTACCATTTGGGACCTAACACAATCCCTCTCTATTTATCTTCAACAAATCTCCATTCCCAATTTACCTACTTGTCTATGTTGATGATATCATTATCACCGGCCCCTCTCCCTCTCACCTTCAGTCATTCATCTACAACCTATCCAACCGGTTCTCCCTCAAGGACCTTGGCCCCTTGTCCTACTTCTTGGGTGTTGAAGTCGTCCCTAACCATCATGGGCTCCTCATCTCCCAAACCAAATATATCCATGACCTTCTCATCCGCCACAAAATGATTGACTGCAAGCCACTACCCACTCCTATGGTAACATCCCCTCCCCTCACTCAATCTACTGCCACTCCAGCTGTTGACCCTACTTCCTACCGTGCTATTGTTGGTGGACTTCAGTACTTATCATTCACTCGTCCCGACATCGCCTTCTCGGTCAACAAGCTTGCGCAATTCATGCAGAATCCACAATCCTCTCACTGGGTTGCATTGAAGCGTCTTCTACGCTATCTTCATGGCACCATGCATCTTGGCCTTCAGATTTTTGCGAAGTCTCCTCCCTCCATTCATGCGTTCTGCGATGCCGATTGGGCTGGAGACAAAGATGATTTCGTATCCATTTCTGGCTTACTTGTCTACTTGGGTAAGAACCCGGTCATTTGGTCTTCCCGGAAACAACGTTCTCTTGCTAGATCCACTACTGAAGCCGAATTCCGGGCTATCTCCGAAACCGCATCCGAACTTACTTGGGTTGGGAACTTACTCACTGAGCTTGGGTTTCCATCACTTGCTACACCTGTGATCTACTGTGACAACCTTGGTGCCACCACCTACTCTTCTCATCCGGTTTTTCACTCTCGCATGAAACACGTGGCTCTCTCTTTTCATTTTGTTCGTGAGCAAATTCAAGACGGTTCTCTTCGAGTACAACACATTGCCGGTTCGGATCAACTTGCAGATATTCTTACAAAGTCACTGCCTCGCATACGCTTCCAACTTCTTATCTCCAAGATTGGTCTTCTTTACGGATCGTCCATCTTGCGGGGGCGTGTTAAGGATGAAGCTCCTACTGCTCCGAGAGACAAACAAATAACGATGGATGTTCCTGAGCACGAGGTGCCCGCCCCATTTCCCTCTTGGCGTCCGCCTCAGTTGGATCTCACAAAGGCCGCATCCTCTGCTCTTGAGGCACCCGCATCATCAAGGCCCAAGCGGCCGCCTCACCTGCACCATCCTTCGGCCCAACTCTCTGGTTCCCAGGCGCATGCCTTGGCCTGCACAGGGCGCTCGCCTCATGCTCCTCCAGAAGCTTCCTCAGCAATCAGTTCAAAGATTTGGATTGTTTCCTAATTGTAATTGTTTCCTAATCTACATTTACTTCTTGCAATTGGTAAATATTGTTCCATATATAGATTAGGAAAAGATATCTTCCATGTATAGATAGGATCTCACAATCCTTGTACGATTAGGACTCTCCAATTGTAACTATATATTAAACCATTGTGAATAAACAAAAGCTAAGGCTTCTAATTCTTTACACAAGTAATGGGAGGCAAGTTTGATTTCTTTTTACCTATTCCTAAAATAATACAAGTGTTTGTGAGAAACTTGGAGGTCCAGTTTCTCTAAAATGTGTTCTTGTTGCTTTTTATTCTCATTATAGGCTATAGTTGTTTCATGAAAAAGGGTATTTTCGAGACGTCTTATAAAATAAGAGCATTCATAAATTGAAACTATTGGCTGAACGCATTAAGCCTCTATCAATAGCGATAACCAAAATTTAAAATGTATGTGCATATAAAATGGGAGCCTTCATAGAAGTAACCTTAAGTTGCAGAAGTTGCTAAAGTATGTGATGTGGAGTTTGCTGATTCAAGTCAAAGAACTGAATTAAAAAACTTGACCAAATAAATTAATTTAGAAGTAAGTGAAGACGAGAGTGTATAGGGAATATAAAAAGACTCTGGTTGATTTTGTGGACAAGTACGATTAGGCTGATTTATCGACTACTCTCTAGGATGTTCCAAACATAGGCGGGAAAAAAAGTGATAAAAATCACTTCAGCTATTATATAGTAATGTGCATATAAAATGGGAGCCTTCATAGAAGTAACCTTAAGTTGCAGAAGTTGCTAAAGTATGTGATGCGCGGTTTGCAAATTCAAGTCAAAGAACTGAATTAAAAAACTTGACCAAATAAACTAATTTAGAAGTAAGTGAAGACAAGAGTGTATAGGGAATATAAAAAGACTTTGGCTGATTTTGTGGGTAAGTACGATTAGGCTGATTTATCGACTACTCTCTAGAATGTTCCAAACATAGGTAGGAAAAAAAGTGATAAAATCACTTTAGCTATTATATAGTAATAGATAGATAAGGTATAAATGAAGCACTCCTGATGATTTTCTGGTGTGAAGGATTGGGCTCAGTTTCGTGAAAAAGTTAATACTCCAATTTGGTAGACGTAGGTTGGGGGCATTGTTGAAAAATGGATAGTAATACTAAGATAAAGAATGTTAATCATATTCATTCCAAACATCATCTTGCTCACTTAAATAGTATCGATATTAATAATGAGGGGTTTAATAAGCCCCTCGTTAATAATTCTGTTAATTTTTATCTGGTTATTAAACAAGCCCTTAAATGTTAAAAGGAGGATTTGATTTTAAATTTTAGGTTCATAGTTTAAATTTGAACACTTAGTCCCCTTGTACTTTCATATAATCATTGAGTCTATGCTAAATAAGCAATGACATTGCTATATAAGAAAATTTTGTTCCATCATATTCTACATAGCGGATTTAACGAGGAAATGGACAATAATGAGACGGTTGGACTTCATGGTCCTCCTTACAGTATAGAATTGTAACATTCCTTTCTCGGATTTTCCCACAAAGCACTTTCTTTTCGTTCAATTTCCCTTTAATTTTGTTGTTATCTATAAGAACATTGCCAACAATATATGCACATGTTCTGTATAAATCATAAATGAAATTCTATATCTATTATATATGAATGAAATCTCCTTGAATCCAAACCAACAGAAGTCTCTGCAGAATTATATAGATGGAAAGTGCTTTGAAAGACCATAAGGAAGTGAATAGAATTCCGAACTCCTCGGATCTTTATCAAAGTAACTGAACTTTTCCCACCAATGCCTTCCACTCTCTTTCCGTATCTCTTTCAGATGATATCCGAGCGTGCAATCCAGAAACAATCCAATTATTCCAGCCACTGTTGCTGGCGACGTGAATATCACTAGCATCATTTCATTGAACTGCAAAAAAAAAAGTCAATACAAATTCAAAGACCAGGAAAAGTCAACGTAAATTTATGAGGGGAGCTAATTATCGGCCATATGTATTACGTACCCATGTGGAAGGACTACGAACAGGGCCAATACCAGTTGTTATAACATAATTGTTGAAGTATTGTGGTACGGAAAGTCCCATGAAGAGTGAGAAACCTAGTATGAACTTTGTTCTGTGGGAGTTAAGGTTGCAATATTGAAGCAATCCAAGACCCGCGGAGGCTGCCAAAATCAGTATATTATGATCAAATGTTTACTAAAACTGTAAGTTCGTACTCCATGTAAGAATAAAAGAACTTCCAATGTTGCCCCTACAAATATACCCAAAATTGAAATCTCTGTTTTTTCTCGAGTATAAATATGAAGGAAAAACTTACACATGTAGGCGAACAAGATGCAGTACAGTGCTCCAACTATTGGTAAAGGTATGGAAGCAATAACAGCACCAAATTTCCCTGCAGCCATCCACAGAATTATGAAAATTCGGTCAAATTAAAGTTTTGCCGAGCTAGTCAAAATGAGAAGACAACAACAAATATAAGGAAATGTCTAGATTATGCAGAAATAACCCACCAAAAATAGAAAATAAAAACATGAACCCTGCTGATAGTTGAACCACTCTTCGGCTTCCAACTCTTGTTAGTGCCAAAAGGCCTACATTTTCACTACACAAAATAATAAAACAGGATATTATAAATGCAGGTGAAAATTGCGAATGTTAAAATCAGTAGCCTATAATTCAGTAGAAGAGTTTTTATTAGCTCAGAAAGATTAAATTTTTACACTGATGCGGTGGAACCAGTAGCAGTACCCCATAAACCATCCAGCAAAATACTAATTCCCTGAATCTCGTCAAAAAAGAAAGCATAAACTTAAATGAATAACGTATTTAGCAGATAAGATCCGGGAAAAAAAGAGATGGCTTTGATCAGTGCATACCAGCCACCCAGCGCCACGGCTGAAAACTGAAGGTGGTATATGTGTTGCACTCCCATATCTTGATGCAGCAATAAATGTGCCCGTTGACTTTCAAAATGAGAAAAGGAAAAAGATATCAAAAATAAAACAAATAACCGTACATGTTTTCGTCATTGCAAGAAAGACCACCAAAATATTTCTCAAACGGCATGGGGGAAATTAAGGTTTTATTAGCAAAAAGTTGAAGGGAGATTAAGGCAGAAGCCATATATAGAAACCTCAACGAGAGAAACAAATGCTGCAGCAATCATTACAAAAGCATCGCCAGCATGTATAGAAGGCCGACCCCATTGGAACGGATATGGAAACTTTATCCTGCATGCCAATTATAAAATTCTTCAGAATAAAGAGCACACAGATCTCAAGCCGCAAGAGGATATACTGTACTTGGCAATGAAGAGAGGAAATATGGTCATAAGAAGCATATTGTTAATTTCATATTTATATCGACAATGAAAAGAAAGAGACCAATACTCCCTCCATCCAAAAATGAATGTCCAAAAAAAATTCAAATTTGATCTTTGATCTATCAAGAGTAAATTTAGGAAAAATTGGACAATAATTTGAGATGGAGGGAGTATTTTTTTGGTTCTTAGACTGAAGTGCAAGTTGTGAGGAATACCAGGAAGCACCACCAATGAGGCCAGAGCGATCAACACGGCAACTGAACTGAGTAAGTGGAGGTCTATTTTTGTATGCACCAGCTACTGTCAAAAGGGCTGCATATGCCCATACTAACCCTACTGAGATTAGGACAGCAAATCGATCAAGCCACTTTGATTTCCACCAATAAGGGATATACTGCACATAGAAGCGGAGTTAAAAAAAAAAACATAGACTTGAAGTTTGCCTGTAATAGAACATTTCAGAGAACAACACGTTGATTAAACGAACAAATATCTATTTTTAAAAGTACTTCATGAGGTAGTTTAAATAAAAAATAGAAAGTCCATAAGATACACAGTATTCTGTAAGTCATTAGCTACATCAACCGAAAAATAATCAAAGAGCTCAACTCACCTGAGAAAGTATGAGTAGTACGATTAACTCCGGAAGCCCAATCTCTACACATTGTGCCAACTACAAGCATCAAGAAAAGGTGTCAAAGCACATATCCTTCTCCCAGAGACATGTAAGATGGCAAGACCGAAACCACTTTGATCTAAAATACCACTTACCAGGGGAAATCCTTGCGCATAAAGCCCAAGTCCAACAAGGGTTACCAGAGGAACAGCAGATAGAGGGCTTAGAAACCTGCATTATCACACCCATGAATTTCAGCTGTGCCTGATTAACCAATGGAACTTTACCTTTTTACGACTCACTACATATATTTTGTAACAATTTTATGAACATATTTTTTACGCAAGCGCATAAATAATCTTTGAAGGAAGCTAGACTACCTCACAATGATTCTCCAAATACCCAGAAAGCCAAGTAATATAGGGAGAATGGATGAGATAAGAAGTGCCCCTTGCATATCTCTCATCGTGTGGACAAATCTCTGAAGAAAACAAATAATTGGAAATATATTTATGAAATTTACGCTGAGCATGATTAAAATTCTAATAGCTAGTAAATGGAGAAACTGAAAGAAAATGTGATTAACAATGTCAAAAGTTAACGGACTAACATCATGGTGATCGATGTAGAAACTATAACGATTGTGTAACGCAATAAAAAGTGTAGGAATGATGAATCGGAATGAGGGTCCAATTACGACAGGAAGCCTTGTCCCATACAAAGTTTGCAGTAAAGTGTTGACTCCGGAAACGAAAAGCATTGTTTGTATCAGCTGAGCCTTCTCTCTCTGACAATTTTGAGCACAGATAAAATGTCAAAATAATTAAAACTGATCTCAGCGTAGAAATTGCTAAGAAAAAATTGAGAGATTTTCTTACATTGCCACCACCCATTTGAGGAGCAATAATGGAGGCTATAATAACAGTGGTGCCAAGCATTACAAGGTAATGTTGGAATGCCAGAATGACGGTCTCAGCTGCATTGAATTGGAAATTATATATGAATCAGCAATTAAAAATCGATTAAGCATTAGTCTGCAAGTCCACATGACAGAAGAAAATAAACCTTCTACATAGCCAAACTACTTCCCCCTCCCCCCCCCCATAACAATAATTGTCGCAGCTAACTTGTCAAAAATTTTAAGAAATTGGGACAGAGTTAGTAACTGTTTGTAGGGCTGTTCAAAAAATCCATGGAACTGGACCGGACCGGTAGAACCGGACTAGACTAGTAAAAAGGGACCAAACTAATAGTATTGGTCTGGTCCTGGTTTCAAATTTTTATGAAAACGATTATTTGGTTTGGCCTTGGTTTCGAAAAAAATATACAGTGTCCTGTACCGGAATCGGACCGATTATATATATATATATATATATATATATATATATATATATATATATATATAATTTATTTATAATTTGAAATCCTTAAAACTCCCTTCTTAAAAAAAAAGTCCTAATTAATTTTCTTACCTAGTTAGCTTCGCTTCACTCCAGCAAACCCTAACTCAATATTTCTTTCATTGCACCGTTTCACCCCGTACTCTCTCTAAGTTCTCAAGGCTCTTCTCTTCTCCTCTTCTCTTCTCTCTACTAGAAAGCAATTTGATTCTTCAAGGGCTTCATGGCGCCCTAAGTTTGACGCACCAGTTCCACCACAGCACCACCATCTATCTCTCATCGACGGCGCAGCTGCAGCGGAAGAGAATCTACGTCTCTCTTAGTTTTTTGCATTCAAAATTGCAGAACATTCGACCTCTGTTTTTTGTTGTTCCTATATTAATTTATATTTCTTTTTTTTGTTTATTTGTTTTGTGTTTATGAAGCAAACAATTGTGTTGTAAAATTGAAATTTAAAGGTGACACAGTCGACTTGATGGTGTAATCTATAGCTTTTAGTTTTAATTTTTTTTCTATGTTATGGTTAAGTTTGAAGGTTAATAATTAATGTTTAATAGTGTCTATTTTTGTGGTTTGAATATTAAATAGGACCGTTCCTATAATGTCATGATCTGATCTGGTCCTAAATTTTTACAGAACCGAATTATTGGTCCGGTTCTGATTTTCTAAAAATTTTTACAAAATCCGGACCGTGAACACTCTATCCCTTTGTATCAGGGTAAAATTACACTAAAATTATTCAACATTTATATAGAAAAAAAAAAAAGAGACAGAGAGAGTTGTTACAAGGGAACACACTATTTTTCCAACAAGAGTAAATGATGGCATTAACAGCCATAGTTGAGAAGTGTGAGTCAAATAAGCGTAAAAAAGAAGATAGAGGAAAGAAAACTAAATGAATGATGGAAATATGTAAATGGATGTGCTGCGCTTTCAACACAAATACTGAAAATTTGATGGGAAAACTGAAACAGAGTAAATGATTTGTTGCATATCTGAGAAAAAAAAGTGAACGCAATGGGCAGAGAGAGAGAGAGAGAGAGAGAGAAAGAGAGAGAAAACGTACGCCATGAAGGGTTACTGTTAACACAGAATTCAACACCTGGGAATTGATCTTTCACCGGATGAGGTACAAATTCAGACATTTCTTCGTCTTTAGCTGCTGCTGTTTTAGTGTGTGTGTTATAGTAAGAGAAATTGGAGGGGCGTTGGAGCTAGTAAAGGAGAAATGTTGGAAAGATGGAGTATGTCTATAACATGAAGATGAAGATGGAGATGGCGGACGCGGGGAGGGGAGGGGGTAGAAGAGACAAAAGTAGTGTCAAATAAAACGTACGTCTACAAGAAAAGAAAAGGATGGAGAGATTAAATTAGGCAGGGGGAGTTGTGACTAGAACAAGGAAAGAAAAGAAAAGAAGATTTACCTTTTTTGGGGACATTGTTTTTAGTTGGGGTTGGATGGAACTGCCAATACATGATTTCCCTCTATTAGACCACCTAACGCCATCAACCATCTGACTTGCTTCTTTTCACAACTCCAACAACTCTCTCTCTCTCTCTCTCTCTCTCTCTCTCTCTCTCTCTCTCTCTCTCTCTCTCTCAATCGACGGTTTAGCCCTTCAACATTTTATACTTTTATGTACTAAAACTTTGCTTTTAATAATGCGTGTGTGGCGAATGTATTATATGCTTTCAAAAAGATAGAAGGAAAAGAGAAAATGAAAACTTGTATATACAGAAACACAATTTGATGTGTATTTATATAGGATTATATTTAAAAAGACATGCCTTTTTCAAATTTGATTTTTCAAAATCAAATACAGATTTTTCAACAGTTATGACAGTTGAAACTGTTATTTCAAAAGTCAAATCTGGCATTTTCCAGAACTAAATAATAGTTTAAAATAATATTAAAAAATTTTAATATTAATTTACAAAAATTAAATTAGTTCAGCACATCATTTGACTGTCAAGATTCGAGCTTTATGTGTATAAAAATCTGTATCATGGGGCTATGCCCCATGACTTTTGTCCGTCTCGAAAAGAGCTTCGATTTGATATGCGGTGCGTTCTGTGATTCATCCGAAATCAAAAGTTATGCTCATTTTAGCGCACACACCTAAATTTCATCAAAAACTCTATTTTTCAAAAAATACCTTTAACTTTCATCTTTTATCACACAGGTTCGCATAATTTCCAACAAATGTAGGTGTAGCCCTACAAACAATGTCGGGGAAAATGCTTTTTTTTTTCAAAGTTAATATTCCCTCCTATTAAATTGACTTAGAAAGGATTTAGGATGAAAAAAAATCATGATTTCTTCCTGATATACTCCCTCCGTCCCACAATATTTGACACACTTTTCCATTTTGGGCGTCCCACTGATAAGTCACACTTCCTAAAATGGCAAAGAATCTTTACTATTCCCTCCACTCATTCTCTCTCCTACATTATTTTAATACTCACAACACCATTATAATTTACTATTCTCTCCACTCATTCTCTCTCCTACTTAACTATCTACACTCACAACACATCAACCTTTTTACTTTTTCCTTAATTCCCGTGCGGAACAGTAACTGTATCAAGTATTACGGGACAGAGGGAGTATATATATATATATATATATATATATATATTTATATATATACTCCCTCCGTCCCGCTAATATCCGCACTAACACTGTTTGTGCGAAAATTAAGGAATATGATATTTTAATAAAATATTGTGAGTATAAAAGTAAAGTAGGAGAGAGAATGAGTGGAGGGTGTAATAAATTATAATGGTGTTGTGAGTATTAAAATAATGTAGGAGAGAGAATGAGTGGGGTTGGGTGAATATTTTATTAATATAAAGTTTCCTTTTTGGGAGTGTGCGGATATTAGCGGGACGCCCAAAAAGAAAAGAGTGCGGATATTAGCGGGACGGAGGGAGTATATATATATATATATATATATATATATATATATATATATATATACTCCTCTCGTCCCACTTCAATTGATACTTATTTCCTTTTTGGTCCGTCCCACTTCAATTGATACTTCCCAAAATGGAAAGGAATCTTCACTATTTACCCCACTCATTCTCTCTCCTATTTTACTTTTCCACTCACAACATTCTCTCTCCTAACTATTTCTCCCACTCATTCTCTCTCCTATTTAATTTTTCATACTCACAACATTTACCTTTTTCTCTTTCTTACATCACTTTTCCTTAATAGTTGTGCCCTTTTTTTTTGTCTCAAATGAAGTGGGACGGAGGGAGTATATATATATATATATATATATACTCCCTCCGTCCCATACCTAGGTGCACACTTTCCATTTTGGGCGTCCCAAACCTACGTGCACATTTCCTAAAATGAAAAGTAATTTTTACTATTCCCTCCACTCATTCTCTCTCCTACATTATTTTAATACTCACAACACCATTATAATTTACTATTCTCTCCACTCATTTTCTCTCCTATTTTATTTTCACACTCACAACACTTTCAATATAATACTCTCTCCTTAATTTACGTAAAAAGTCAAACTAGGCATATAGGTATGGGACGGAGGGAGTATATATATATATATATATATATATATATATATATATATATATATATATATATATATATATATATATATATATATATATATATAAATTTTTGGGGGGTGTTTATTAGAATAAATTTTGTTAATTTCTCAAACAAATTGTGAAATTGTAATCGTATGTCTACAAGTATATTTTCCTCGCAGCTTATAAAATTAAAATTCAAGATTTTTCTATTGACTACATTTTTTTACAAATGAATGCATATTTTGTTTATTATATTTTGATTCATTTATTATTTACATAATGTGTATTTAATTAATGGAAGATTTCTCCTCTAATTATAATTTTTCTAGCAAGTCTAATAGTGATCTGTGATAGTAATTGAACGGAATAAAAGTAACGGGTTAGGCCCAACGAACAAACCCAATCTTACGTACAAATTTGCAACCACATTCTTGGTGGGTCAGCCCAATTATTATAAGGCCCAAGGCCCATCAACCGAGATCAGTCGACCTAGCTCATTGTTCGACCTCTTGGTCCCGACCTAGCTTTGTTCGACATACGATCCATATCTTATTCAAGTATTATCCGACAGTATCAATCAGTCATGTCGACCTAATGCCTGTGTAGGCGACCTCGACCTACCAAGAGTACGACGACCTACAGAGTCATGACGCATATATGATTCTTTCTATAACAGAAGTCTTACAAATCAGGAGTTATATACGGACACGATCTCTCATACAAATCTGATCCATGATTCTAGGAATTTCGTACAATCCTACTCCAATTATACCTCTTATCACGGCCTATAAATACTTCACATCTTCAACGGTTTAGAGGTAATTGCTATTTGTTATTCTGAATACATTATTCATTATAATATTTTAGCTCTCGTATCACTATACTTACTCTCACGCCCGAGGGTCTTCACCGGAGATCATTCCGGCTAGTCGTGGGTTCTGTTTTCAGGTCAAAAGCTAGGAGATCAGTCTTGCAGCTAGACAGAGTTTGATACAGCACGATTCCTGCAGCATTAGTTTGGTTTCCTTGGCGGGAATCGTAAGCTTTTTGACCTCGAAATTTAATCAGAGAGTAATATGGCTCAAGACGGACAGACCGCATCATCTTCCAGTGATCCAGCGCTCAGTTTGTCAGTAAGAAATATCGAAGTAAGTACTGGAAACAGAACTGCTAATCTTCCTCCTCCACCTCCATCGGGCAATCCTCCTTGGAGAGCCACTCGTTCCAATAGCGTGGCTGACGGCAGGGGTTTGCCAGATAACAGAAGGGAAAAGAGGCCTATGCCTGAAACGGAAGCACAGCCCCCTCCAAAACGCCTACTGGTAGGTCAAACTGTTGCAGGCGACAATCCAGGTCCCTCAACCAATCACCCCAGTAGGAAGGAGATGTTGTTGGAGCAGGCTAGAATCTTGCAGGAACTACTCAACATGCCAGAATCTCCAGATCAGGAGAATAGGAGATCGCAGAGAGCAGCGCCCTCCCAAGTCTCTCATCGACAACCTAATGGGAGTACTAGGCAGAATGGGAGTGATGGGCAGAATGGCGAGCACCTGATGATCGAGCAACCCATCCGTACTCACATAACTGTTCCAAGTGACGATCTAAGAATTCAGCTTAATCATAATAGGGAGCAGGAGCGGAGTCAAATCTGAGGCGACAAAGGGAAGCCAAAAGGAATATGCGTAGGTCGCCTGCTAGAACGGAGAGGTCACATTCCCTTCATGAGAGAAATGGGCGCAGGTCGCCTATCAGAGCTGAGAGGTCCCAATCCCATCGAGAGATAAATGGGCGAAGGTCGCCGGTGAGATCAGCTAGGTTGCCGATCAGATCAGTTAGGTCGCTGTGAGAAGTCAGGGCACACTCCCATGCTGACATAATGGAGGACGACGGAAAGGGCGAACGAAATTACAATACTCTTCGACCCTTATACAAAGAGTTGCTCGAGCTACGACCTCCAGTGGGTTTCAAGCTACCATCGCTCGATAAATATTCAGGTGCGACTAATGCCCTGAACCATATGCAACACTTTGAGGCCACCATGTGCTTGGTCTCTTCCGAGGGTGATTTATTGTGCAAGGCACTAACCAGCACCTTCACAGGTGCAGCACTGACTTGGTTCGTGGGTTGACACCAGGTTGTATTACCTCGTGGGAGTACATGAGGAAGAAATTTCTGGATCGCTTCTCGACAACTGTAGCTAGAAAGATGACGGTCACTGACTTGAACAATTTGTCTCAGGGGAAGAACGAGAGCTCCATGACTTACTTCACAATGTTCAAGGGAATGGTCGATCAAATAGAAGAGGACCTAACAGATAGGAGAGGTAATCAACTGCTTCAGAAATGGGATATCCTCTCCTAATCTAGACTACGAGCTGCAGGTCAGGAGAGTAAATACCAGGCAGGAGCTGTTTGAAAGGGCCTACGATGTGGCCATAGCTGAGGAGAGTAAAGAAAAGAAGAAAGAAAAGGGTTCCAAGTCTGAGGCTGGAGAATCTAACAAGGGAGACCAAGCAAAGAATGGTAGTAACAACAAAAATGGGAAAAATAGAACAAGGGCGACTGAGAGAGTGCCAGAGAATTTTACCCCGTTGACCGTTAGTCGAACTGAGATAATGAATTATGTCGAGCTAGGCCCACCTGCCCCGATGAACCCAGGAAAAAAATTCAAAAGGGACAACATCAAATATTGTGATTACCATAAGGATACGGGTCATACTACTGAGGAGTGTATGAGTCTGAAGCGTATCATTCAGAAATGGATCGACAGTGGATAGCTGGATAGGTATGTGAAAGGAACTCAGCCTAGCGGAGGCGAGCGATCTATATGAGGTTTATTTGAGCCAAGACAAACTCCGTTGAATTTAGGAGTGATCACCGAGCAAACAAGCAACACTGGTTTAAAGCACAAAATTTTCCAGCTCACCAAGGCTCCATTTATACCACCTAGGAGCTACATCAGAGATGAAGTCATCAGTTTCTATCCTGACAAGCTAGCTACTAACATGGCAGCCAGAGAGCAAGTTCTTGTTATCCCATGGTTGATTGATGGGTGTACAACGAGCAGGCTATTGGTAGATACTGGAGCTTGCAAAGACATATTTATTACAAGACTTTCAAGAAAATGGGACTGACAAAGGAACGTTTGTCACCCTATGATGGTAGACTTGAAGGCTTCACCAATCATAGGGTGGATGCCAAGGGGCAGATCGAGCTGGATGTCGACCTCAAACAGCACCCTTTTAGGGTTGTGGCTAAGGTAACTTTTATAGTTATTGATGTGATTAGTGATTATGCTGCTATTTTGGGTAGGTCGCACTTGGAATGGTGGCCTCTATCCCCCATCAGCGAGTTAAGTTCCCTATGTTAGTTGGAGTAGGCTGCGTACAGAGTACATCCCGAACTTATCTTGATCACGTGCTTCGAACAAGGAAGAAGAGGGAGCTAGAAGTTGAAACTCTTGAGGGAAATTGGAAACTCTCAAAATCTGTCACCACAACTTCACGACTATCAACAATAACTTGTGTAGAAGAGGCGACCTATCACTCACATGACTCTTTCATAACTGATCCGACACATCCCTCCCAAAACACCATGGTCGAAACAGATGCATTTATGGTCAACCAGGTCATCATAGGCGAGCTATGCCTTCAGATCGACCAAAACTCGGGGGCCACCGCCAGTGAGATTGCAGTTGAACTGGATGATATAATAGTTGAAGAGGCTCCACACTTGGGTACCGAGGAAAGACAGAGGGTTCGTGAAATCATCATCGAGACCCTGCAGTTCAGAGACGGGCCAGAGCTAGAACCTGTGGACGAGCTAGAAGAAGTGGTGACTAATCCCTCCTATCCCGATCAAAAAATTCGATTAGAAGCCAGCTGTCGACCGAGGAAAGAGCAAAAATAGTCAAGCTACTGAAGGAAAGCACGGACGTCTTTGCTTGGCGAGTAGAAGACATGAGGGGGATCAAGGAGAAAGTCGTTGTTCACAGGCTGGAAGTCAATCAGGCTATGAAACCTAAGGAGTAGAAGCTGAGAAGTTTTGCTCAGGACAAAGAGGAAGCTATAAAGCTGGAGGTAAACAAGCTTTTGAATGCATGTATCATCAAGGAGGCCTCCCATACCACCTGGCTAACAAACGTGGTGATGGTGAAGAAGGCAAATGCCAAATGCCAAATGGCGTATATTTTTGGGGACATTGTTTTTAGTTGGGGTTGGATGGATCAGCCTATTCATGATTTCCCTCTATTAGACCACCTAACGCCATCAACCATCTGACTTACTTCTTTTCACAACTCCAACAACTATCTCTCTCTCTCTCTCTCTCTTCCAATCGACGGTTTAACCCTTCAACATTTTATACTTTTATGTACTAAATCTTTGCTTTTAACCACTCTTATTTGTTTTTATCAATTTTAACCATTCTAATTAGGATATGCATTTGATTTAAGGGTTCAGACTTTAAAGGTTGGCAACAGAAGTTGATGTTCTATCTGACAACATTGCATGTGGCGAATGTACTGTATACTTTCAGAAGGATAGAAGGGAAAGAGCAGATGAAAACTTGTATATACAGGAACACAATTTGATGTATGTTTATATAGCATTATGTTTGAAAAGACATGTCTTTTTCAAATTTGATTTTTCAAAATCGAACACAGATTTTTCAACAGTTATGACAGTTGAAATTGTTATTTCAAAAGTCAAATCTGGCATTATCCAGAACTAAATAATAATTTAAAATAATATTAAATTTTTAATATTAATTTACAAAAATTAAATGAGTTCAGCACATCATTTGTCTGTCTTGAAAAGAGTTTCAATTTGATATGCGGTGCGTTTCGTGGTTCATCCGGAATCAAAAGTTATGCTCATTTTAGCGCACACACCTAAATTTCATCAAAAACTCTATTTTTCAAAAAACATCTTTAACTTTCATTTTTTAAACACAAGTCCACATAAGTTCCAACAAATGTAGGTGTAGCCCTACAAACAGTGTCGGGGAAAAATGCTTTTTTTTCAAAGTCAATATTCCCTCCTATTAAATTGACTTAGAAAGGATTTAGGATGGAAAAAAATCATGATTTCTTCCTTATATATATATATATATATATATATATATATATATATATATATATATATATATATATATATATATATATATATATATATATATATATATATATATATATATATATATATATATAATTTTAGGGGGTGTTTATTAGAATAAATTTTGATAATTTCTCAAACCAATTGTGAAATTGTAATTGTATATCTACAAGTATATTTTCCTAGCAGCTTATAAAATTAAAATTCAAGATTTTTCTATTGACTGCCTTTTTTTACAAATGAATGCATATTTTGTTTATTATATTCTGATTCATTTATTATTTAAATAATTATAATTTACCTAGCAAGTCTAATAGTGATCCGTAATAGTAATATACACACATGCGAGGATCGAATCCAGAGCGACTTATGTATAAACAAGTATATTTAAATAGTATAAAGAGTAACCAAGAAAATGATTTTATTTGATTGATTTATTATTAACCTAGGAAAGCAGGAATTAAATGGCAAGAAATAAATCAAAATAACAAGGGATTCATGTATTAAGATTCATAATTATTATCACTTTATTCTATTTTAAATCATATAAATTAAGAACAATCTCGTTCAAATGTTCGTTCACAAAAGATTATGTTTAGGACATTTGATATATTTCGATAGGTCAATACATACATTAGAACCCTAATAATTTCTCTATTAGTTACTATATTCAGTTAGGTCAATATAAACATTTAAGAAATTTCATTAATTCAAATCATAAGAACATTAAAACCTAGAATCAATTAAATTTCGCTATGTCATCAATTAAATCATTCATCTCAACAATGATTAATGTATATACTATTCATGCTAGTGCAATGATTTATACCTTAATAAATTCAAGAGTCAAAGAGTATATTAACCATACATTCTTTAAAAATATTGAGAATAACAAGAATGAGAAAAAAGTAGGAAGAATTAAAACATTTGCATAAAGATCAAATTGTTATTACCCAATCCACGAATCAAAATGTTTAGCCACTAAATGCCATAAAAGATAAAAGAATAAAAAATTGCTTCTTCAACCTTGAAATCATTCTTTGAACAATTACAAAACCTAAATTGTGATAAAAGATGATACAAACCTAAAATATGTGTTGTATTTAAACTAGGAAAGGAGGAACTAATTTGCAGCCAAGGAATCTTTCCAAATCCTCCCCTGATTCAGAGAGAAACACGTCAATTCGCTGCTAAACCGCAAGCGTGTGGTCGCACCCCCTAAGTGGGTGCGGTCGCGCTCATCTTCTGGAAATTCTGCGCGGTCGCTCCTTTTCCATTGCGTGAACGCTCAATGTTTCTGGACAAAGGGTGTGGTCGCCCCCTTTCATGGGTGCGGTCGCACCCTTCTCTTTTTCAGGTTCAGATTCTTCCTTTTTTACTCCTTTGTCATTACAGCCCTTGTACTTACATAAACACTAAAGATACATCAAAAACACTCAAGGTTGAGTAGAAAATAGGTGTAGAAGTATATCATTTGCATGGGTGAAAACACATCCATCAAATCTCCCAAACTTTTCTTTTGCTCGTACTCGAGTAAAACAAAACTAAAAACAAAATTAAACTACTAACTAAACTAAAAACAAAGAAAAATATTTTTGGAATGTTCAAATCATATAAAAGTTTGTCGGCCAAACAAGTCTCAAATCTTTACAACACATATAATCTACAAGTATTATTATGAACATGGAATTATATTTACATTGATACATCTAACTTACAATTCTTCACCACAATAATGATAATATGAATGAATAATGCAAGATCATTGTCACCAAATTCTCACCATCACTCAGCATACTCTCTAATAGTGCACAATCACTCTCCTCCCACAAGTTCTCTTGCACACATGCCTCTACCTCATCTACAAGATTACAAGAATCCCCCTCATCATCCATGGGGTTTTCATCTAACGGTATCTCTACTCTCTCATCTACCACCGACATGGACAACTTCCCATTCCCCACATTTATTATAGTGTTAATTGTCTTCATGAATGGACATCCTAATAAAATAGGTGACTCTCTATGCTACTCCACTACATTTATCATGTCTAAAATAACAAAGTTAATAGGGACAATCAAAGTCCCCACTTAAACTAACACTTCCTCCACAATGCCCATAGGTCGTCGAATAGAACAGTCGGCAAGATGTAAGGTCATTGTGGTAGGCTTTAACTCAGACAAACCTAATTTCAAGTACATGGAGTATGTCAATAAGTTCATGTTAGCACCAAGGTCCAACATCACCTTCACCTTATTAGAATCCCCCAAATTAATAGAAATCGTGAAACTTCTGGGATCCTTTTGTTTAGGTGGGATGTCTTATCGAACTATGGCACAAGCACTCTCTCCCATGATCAATTTTTCATATTTTCCATACCTATGCTTTTTAGAATTAAGAGAGATTTATATTAACATTGGATAACATGTCAATTAACTCCTTCATTTGTTCCTCAATCTTGAATCTCATTAACCGATCGGGAAATGGCACCGGTGGTACATATGGCTTGAGGGGTATATAAACATCTTTGGGATTTCCCCCAATCCATGTTTACTCTTTTCAGCATCTTTTTTTGAAATATGAGGATGAGAAGAAGAAGATGAAGGAGAACTTACCTCCTGACTTACCACTTTGCCATTTCGTAATGTGGATATTGACATAGCTTTTTACCCTTGACTTGTGAAGGTATCGGGCTTGTGGCTTTGAAGGGTTTCAGCAACTTGCCCTATTTGAATTTCAAGCTTTTTTATGGCGACATCATGTTGCCTTGAGGCCTGTTGCTGCTCTAATCTCATTCAATCTATGGCCTCTTCCCAAGGATCTTTCTTTGGCTCAAATTGCCCTTGTGATGGTGGAGTGTGAAGGGGAATATTTTGATTACCTTGATTTCCTTCCCATGAGAAGTTGGGATGATTTCTCCACCCCGGATTGTAAGTATTGCTATAGGGGTTGTTTTGCGGAGGTCTTGGGTTGTACTCATTATATGCATGTGTATGTTCATTATCAATAACAAATTGTGCACCAATAGGACAAAAGTTAGTAGCATGAGTATGTAAACCACAAATATAACAAGCATCTTGCACAACATTGACACTAAGTGAAGCGCCTTTAGCATTAAACATGGCAATTAATTTTGATACTTGCCTTGCCAAATTATCATTTGATTCCAACTCATGTATGCCCTTAGCCTTACCCTTAGCACTCTTTTGTTGGGAATTAGCACCCAACATCTCAAACAAGTCGTGAGTATCTTAAGGGGTTTTGGCCCCTAATGTGCCCCCCGCTGCATTATATGTCATCTCTTGATTAACGGGATTCAAGCCAACATAAAAAGTTTGATTTATCAAGGACAAAGAAAAATTATGATGGGGGCATTGAACTAGCATCATCTTAAATCTATCTCATGCTTCATGAAAAGGCAAACCTACTTCTTGAGCAAACCCAATTATCTTTTGCCTCATGTTAGCCAACGTGGGATGGGGATAATATTTTTGTAAAAACACATCATTTAATTGATCCTACGTGCTTATGCTCCTTGGTGTTAACATCATAAACCAAGTCTTTGATGCCCCTTTCAGAGCATAGGGAAGTATATTAATCTAATATGCACATCTGTCACACCTTCTTTACATGGAAAGTAAGAAACAATCATCATGTACTCTCTTAGAAAGGTCAACGGGTCTTCAATCGAAAGACTTTGATAATTGGATAACATAGGAAAATATTGACCCTTTGCCTCAAAATTCTTTGCTGCTTCAGACATCATAATATAAGACACCGTTGTGTCTAGCTTGGGACGTAAGAAGTCCTGCATTGTTTGAGTCGGAGGTACTGCCATCGCGACTTTTTGCTCCTCTACCCTGGTGGTAGAAGGATTAAGTTCCTCTTCTAGGTCAATTTCGAGGGGATTGCCCTCGTTTAATTCCAGTTTCTTCAAATGCCGACCTAGTTTATAAATTTCGTCATTCAATGGTTGCAAGGTAGGAATCAAATAACGTCGACCAAGCATGCACTATGAAAATTAACTTGTTCAATCACAACAAGTCCCCGGCAACGGCGCCAGAAACTTGATGGAAGATTTCTCCCTCTAATTATAATTTACCTAGCAAGTTTACTAGTGATCCTCAGTAGTAATATGCACACATGTAAGGGTCGAATCCACAAACACTTATGTGTTAACAAGTATATTTAAATAGTGTAAAGAGTAACCAAGAAAAGGATTATTTGATTGATTTATTAACCTAAGAAAGCAGGAAATAAATGGCAAGAAAGAAATCAAGATAGCAATGGTGATGCCGCAGGAAATGTGCTTATCAATCTTCCTCCACGTGGCAGGACTGATCACCTGACTCCTTGACCTGAAAACCAGAACCCACGACTAGCCGGATGTGTCTCCGGCTTAGACCCTCGGGCGTGAGAGTAAGTATATGAATTGGAGAGCAAATAATGTATTGAACAAGAGTATTCAAATGACAAAATTGCAGTTACCTTAGACCCGTTGTGGTTGTCCTGTATTTATAGATGATGGGTGTGATATATTTGGTAGGGCTACCTGAGCTCCGAGATTTTTGGGACAGTTATACATCATGTGAATGTGTCCTGAACGGTTCCTGATTTGTAGGGAAATAATTATGGAAAGTATAGAGGCACGTGCGCTTGCAACCGTTAGGTTGATGCTTGCTTGGTGGGTCAAGGTCGCCACTCGAGGTTGGGTCGACCTGACTGATGGGTAGAGCTGGATCGTACCCGAGGAGAAACTGGGATCGTAAGGTCGGACTAAGTTAGGTCGGGGCCTGATAGGCCGGACAATGAACTTAAGTCGACTGATTAATAAGATGGGCCTCGATCCATGTAATAATTGGGCCTAGCCCGCTGAGATTGTGGTGGCTATAATCGCTTGAGGACTGGGCTTTGCTCGCTTGGTCCAGCTCGACACTTCTGGTATGTTCAGTGGCCCCCAACTTTCTGAGTTGACTTTATCGACTAGAAAGTTAAGAAATTTTTTATGAAGATTGTTGTGACTCGCAGGTCGCTACTCGCTCTGAAGTTCAGTTGACAAAAAGTGACGTGGCTCAATCCTGGGGGTTGGCGACGAACGATCAGATCTGGGGAAGCGCCGTTTTCTGTAATCATTACTATTTGACATTTGATAAACCGTCTTGGAAACTGTTTTCCTTCATTAATTGGGAAAATAATTTTTGAATTTTTTCTTTTCCCCTTTACTTTAGGAAAATATAAATATCAGAATCCTTCTCCATTTAGAGATTTTACCGTCTCAGAACTCTGGTGAAACTCCGACGAAAATAGCAAAGAAGCAACTGACTTAAATTGGGCCTTCGTTCTCTGCAGTAGATTCCTATTCCGACACCAACCAAGGTATTCTTCTAGTTTTCTTGCTTTAGGGTTTCGATTGCTGCTCTGTTTTTGCTTTTGCCATGGCTAGAACTTTCAGTAGCGAACCAGGTGCTTGGTATGGGTATTACACCGTTAACCATCGAGTGTATAAGCACATGAATGGAGAGTGGAGAGAGATGTCCTTGAATGAATGTGCCTCTATCTTGACAAGGTGGGGACTGAATTTTAGGGAAATAGGAATGCCCATAGGAGAAGAAGTAGGTGATTTGGTAATTGACGATTCAAACGTTGTCTCCTTTCATCTCTTCCATGAATTGCTTGACCACATATCTCTATTTTACGTTAGGGATGCTAGTAAACCCTCCTTCCTTAGGAATAGGAAAGGTTTTCCAGGGGAGTCTAGGTCGCCCTTAGGTACGTTGTCTGATTGTAATCGTAGGTCTGACTCCCCTGTTTCTCCTTCTTCTTTTACAGATATGGAAACTCGTGATGGCGTCACTACTTCTACCTCCTCAAGTCCTCGAATTGTTGACGCATTTGACGACTTGGCTGTACCGGGGAAGAACGAAAGGGGATATGTCCCTTAGAGGCCCATGAGAGGGAAGAAAAATTTGCCTTCTCGATATAGCATGATATACGATTTCTGTGAGGTAAGTAAGGAGGATTATAGGGTGGCTATTCATAGTAAGAAGGATTTTTTGGCTCAGTTTGGGAAAACATATACCAAGGATGCCACTAAGGTAGCTTTCTTTTACGGTCAGTTCGAAGCTGGCCTTAGGTTGCCACTTGACCCTTTCATAAATGAGTTTTTAGAATGTACTGATGCCTTACCTCTCCAATTGGGAGCCAACACCTGCCGGGTCCTTGTGTGTTTTGCCATGGTATGCAGATTCCTGGGGTATGAACCCTGTATGAGGGTGTTGAAAGAGTTCTTTAGTGTTAAGTATGGTAAGACTGATTTGGGGATCAGCACTCCCTCTAAACCCAACTCCTCCAAATTGTTCACAAATCTCCCCAGCAAAGCAAGTGGATGGAACTCCCATGTGGTAGTAGTGGAGAGTAGATTAGGATGGGAATTTCCTTTGCCCAACTCTGAAACTGACCCCATGGAGGAGGAGAACTATTGGGAGCCGCCTTGGTACTTTGATTTGTACAAGAGATTGTGTCATTTGGATGATAAGGGGCCTATCAGTTGGGAGCGCCTGGGAACTACCAAGTACAACTATATTCAAGCCGGGATGGTGGCTGGTGAGGGGGAGGTACAACCTCTGGTGCCTGTGGGTAGAGGCACAATATACCCTGACTGGGTCACCCAGGCTTTGGGTAGGTTTGAGGATAGATGTCAGTTTTGCTAACGGACGGCCAACTATTGCAAAGACAATGGGGAGCACGTTGGTGGTAAGAGTTTACTTGCTTTTATTCGTTAACTCGTCAACTGTTAGCTCGCATGTATAGCTCAACATTTGCACATAGAACTATCTTGAATTGCATACACAACTCTTAGCTCGTCAATTGTTATCTCTTATGTAGAACTTATAGCTCGTACATAGCTTGCTCGTACATAGAACTTCAGCTCGTATGTAGAACTTGTGACTTGTGCCTAGAAACGGTTTGACTTGCATGTGTAACTCTCAACTCGCCAGTTGATTAACTCGCATGCATGATGATTAGCTCGCGATTCGTATGTAGGAATCTTCTCTTATCGCTCTAACCCTTGGTCATCTTGATTTCGCTGCAGTTCTGATCCCCGAGCAATAAGCTGACATGGTGCGTATTGTTTGAGTCTCTGATAAGAAGAAAGCCAAGAGGGCCCATGGAGCTGCCAACGCCTGAGCCAACAGGGAGAGAGAAGCTGGGAGACGCAATGCTTTGTTGTCCAAAGATAATGCTGGCATGGTGCCAATGGAGGAGGTTGAGTTGGAAGATCCTCTGCAAAGTGGTACCCAATCTAGGGATGTGACTGAAGGGGGTGATGAGTCCAACAAGTTGACTAGACCAAGTCTGAGTTCCGACCCAATCTCTGAAGCCAATGCAGTGACCTCTGGTGCTGGGATAGCTGGGGCTAGCCCCTTGAACTTTTTGGACATTGAGGATGAAGCTACTGAGATGGAAGAAGATCATCCTCTGGAGACGAGGAAAAGATCGAGAACTGATAAGGGGAAAGCTGTCTCCCCGAGCCAACTTCCTCCTCCAATTCCCCCTTCTAGAAATTAAGAGTCACTGGAAGATCAAATACAGAGGCTGAGCAACGTTCCTCCACTCATAGGGGTCAACAGTATGACTCGCCGTTACCCTGAAGTGAGCCTTGGCCAAGTAGTGGTAAGGAGAGCCATTGATGTCGATCTATTGGCTCACTTCGCTGAGAAGGGAATGACCCTTGAGGAGTTCTCTGCAAGGTTTGGTCTGGTACAGAGCGAGGTAAGCCTTTATTCTCCCTCTCCATTAAGTCGCTTTTCTTTTAACTCTTCAATTCAATTTCTGAGTCTTTGTCGAGCTGATCCTTGATTTTCATAGATGCAGTCTCTCACCATGGCGGAGCAGGCCAAGAGTTCCTGGAGGGCTTCCATTGAGAGCGAGAAAATAGCAATGAACCAATACTCCAAAAAGTCCCAGGAGCTGTCTGATCTTAGAGAGAAATACAATAACCTCGACAACTCCTTTGATGCTCAGGAGATGGTAAAGAAGAAGGCCTTAGCAGACAAGGACAAAGCTTTGAAAGATCTCAGAGCTGTAGAGACTAAGCTTGAGGAGATGAAGGCGGAGAGGGATACTGAGCGTCTAGCTTGTGAGGAGTCAAAGATAGAACTCACCACAGTCTCCCAGGTCCTTAAAGATAAAGAGTCATTTTTGAAAGATCTGAATGAGGAGCACAACGCTGCCAGGGCAAAGTGGAAGGAGGACCTTCAAGCTACCTCTAAAGATGCAGTGGAGAAGTTCAAGGATGGAGACGACTACTACAACGCCATTGTTGAGAAGGCGAGGGATTTCCTAGACTTGGGCAAGCGTCATATGGCTCGTTGAGCCTTAATTGATCCCACTGCTGAAGTCTCTCTCGAGCAATTAGCTCGCTGGGCCTCTGAGCCTCAATATGACATGGCAGCTCGAGGTGGCCATTTAATTGTTCCTTACTCTGACAATGATTTAGCCTTCATAGCTGTGAATACCCCGTTCTGATGCAACACGCATTCGGAGGTTTAAAATAAATAATTATGGAAAGTCGGACCGAAATAGGATATTCATTAAGTGACACTCGATTTAAACCATATTAAAAATATTAGTTTAATTTTATGAGAGTCGCCACGCCGCTTTGATATAGCCCAAAGCATTGAAAAAAGGTTAAACATGTGATTTGGTTCGGGGGTCAAGTTACAACAGAAGAAGAAACGTTATCACTTCTATTGCCCGACGGATCGGTCTTTCTAGCATGTGGGGTGTTGGTTGTGTGCGGTGTTTACAGGAATAGATAGAAGAAGCGGGATCATGCATAAGGAGGAGGGGAGAGAAAGAATTAATTGATGATCACACCCTAGAACCTTTGATTTAGGCCCTCGGAAGGTGCACTAATCAACGTTCATCCTTGGGGAATTGTTGATCATGGGTTGATTATTACTAAGGTGGAAGGAAAAAAATAGTTCCTAGATTCATCGGGTTTCTTGGGTGAAACCTTAGATCATCCTCGGCTATGCAAAATATATTAAAACAATCCTAAATCTAGCATATAGGCATAGTTAGAACATATTAGGCATGTAAATAAACTACCTTAATCTAATATGGCAATAATAATAATAAAGAACAAAATGAAAGGCTTACCAATTGTGGCAAGGCTTTGGGGTTCGAATCTAGCAAGATTCGAGGAATGTTGGGAGATGTGTGACAGGGAAATTCAAGTCTAGTCTTGACTCCTCCGTTGAAAAATGTGTGTTGAAAATGTAAACCGAGTGCACGTATTTATAGTGCTCAGGAAATGGGCTGGACTGAAGGAAAGGGTCGATCGGCACTTCTAAGAAGGGTCGATCGGCTCTTTAAAATAAGGGTCGATAGGACCTTTCTAAGAAGGGTCGATTGTTCGGTCGAAACCTAACGGTTTATTTTATATCCGCAAGCGCACGTGCTATTGTAATATAGCGGGTGCAAGTACGAGTCGATCCCACAGAGACAGGGTTTACTTTGGGATGATATTTGTCTTTATATAAATATAGATAAAATGATTGGGGGGAGATAGGAATTTATAAGAGAAAATACTAGGAAGATACAGAAAACTACTCTAACATATAATGATAGCATTCTCGAGATTGAAAACAAATATATATGCTTTTAGATAAAGGCTTTTATCAAAATAACAAGGATGGTACATTAGGCTTACACTACTTCTCACGGTCAAGCAAGTAGCATTGTATCCTTCACTAATTATGTCCTAACTGTTTGAGATTTCCGTTTATGGTGCTCCCGCCCTGTCACCAACGGGCATTACGGCTTAACTCTAGCTGACCATAATTAGTAAGAACCCATTAAGATCGAAAGTCAACGTACTTTCCATTCAAAGAACACCCCTAGGCTGTTGAACTACTCTCGTGATCAATGGAACCTAGTTCCTTCATATGGTTCCGTCAATCGAAATTCTCCGCTAGGTACTTCTCTCAATTGACTAGGGTTCCACAAATATAAATGTCTTCATATTTGCAAGCAATTCAAGAATAATATGAAGAAATTGTTTTAAGATGAAAGTGCCAAGTCAAGGATGATACTCTAAGTTGTGCTAACTAGCACATGTATTTAAGATCCACCGGCCTTTCTCTCGAGGGTTCGGCTTAGTGTAATCCCGTTCGTCACGCGGGAAATCCGACTCACCTCTTGAGGGTACCAAATAAATCAAAAATACCAATGAAGTCTATAATCTCACGTATTTTCCACTAAAGGATCATCCCTGGGTCTTTAAATTACTTTCCGTAATTTATTGACCTAGTTCCACTCTTAGAGTTCCGCTAATCAATGTTTTTCATTTGATCAACTGAGGTCACACAATTAAGAACGTCTCCCTAATTGCGAGTATTTAAGATTAATAAGAATAAAATTGAAATGACATGTAAGAGAAGCATGGAAATAAATAATTGAGTTTCCAACTCCGAGAAATGGAGGATTACTCAAACCATTGAAATAATAAAAGGAAGTAAGTAAAGAAATAAAGATAAGGAAAGAAATACTTATTCATAATAAAAGAGAGACAATGGCTTAAAGAAATCTTCTATTGCATTCACAATCTTCAAGGATGCACAAGAACTTGTCACTAATAATTGATACATCTTCAAGAATTGTGTATAAAGATTGCTAGAGTATTTTTTGATATCTATCTAGATGTTATTTGATCCATCTAAGGATGTATTTTTGATCATTTTTGGATGTATATGGATGCCCAATACTGATTACAAAGGTGTCTTTTATAAGCATTTGAGTGAAGGGTTGGATCCCTTCAAAGAGCTTCAAATGAAAAGGTGCCTTTTCAAAGCAACAGCAGGTGGAGCGGCCACTCCAGAATATAAGACACGGCCACTCCAGCTTGCACGGCCGCTCCACTTTATAGCGCACGGCCGCTCCAGTGAACTTTTGGCAATTTTGGCTTTGACTGAGGGTTTGCACGGCCGCTCCACTTTATAGCGCACGGCCGCTCCAGTGGCTTTTTGGCCTGGATGATCACTTTGAAGTTGTCCCTTCCATGGCTTTTGATCTCTTAGATATGTCCTAACTTTATTTGCTCCAAAAATGGACCCTAATACCTGTAAAAAGGCTCAAATATACCAACAAGCATAAAATCCCAAATATAGAATAAAAGAAGCTAAATTATACTATTTTTAGGCTAAAATTGGAATAAAAACTAAGTAAATACTAAGATAAAATGCTATAAATGACTATATAAAAGTCACTTATCAAACTCCCCCACACTTAAACCTTACTTATCCTCAAGCAAGTCTAGGATAAAAAGAAGATTGAGAGGGAAAAAAAATTGCAAATGATAAAAACATACAGTTGGATCCTTTAGAAAATAAATAAATGTTGCAAGCCTTATTGACATGAAGATTTTGTCTTTCTTTATCTTCTCAAACTTTTTATAACCTTAGATTATTTAGAAAGAGATTTAGGAAGATTTTTAAGAGAGTAATCTTGGAAAACAATAAATCATTATAACATAAATGAGATTTGATGAAGCAAAGCATAATATAGAAAAGATGAACTTTTGGATCACAAGTTTGGCATATAAATATATTTTTACTTTTCAAGAGTGTTTTTTTGAAAAATATTATTGCTTGAAAGTGTACAAAATAATGATCATTTTATTCACAAGTTAGAAGTATTCAAGGATTTGACATATACTTTTGAATCACAAGGATGAAGATGGATGATGATAGTGAAAAATCTTATCAAGGCTTTAAACAACTTTATCTTTCTTTTGTACGTGTTAATTTTTTTTATATTTTTTGTTGCAAAAGACCTTAAGTAATTTTCGATCCTTTCAAGTAGGAGACATTGTGGCTGCGAACCCCATGTTCCTAATACTTAGATCAAGAATACTTTGGATATTACTTCCATTTGGCAAGGAAGCATCGTCGCAGCGAACGCCGTGCCCCGAGTTACTTAGGAAGTAATAAATTTCTTTTTGCTTTTAAGGCTTGGTGACTAAGTCACTCTTTTTTTTTAGTAAGATAAAGTGCCTAGCCTTGATTCGATTAGTGGAAATGGAAAGATGGATTTTCATGAGGGGTTGTGATTCAAAAAGATGCAAAACACCTAAGAATATTTCTAAAAAGGAAAAAATCAAAAATTTAGAATGTACACTTTTTTTGAAGAAACAATTCATAAGTCTTCAAAAACTTTTAAAACAACCAAAAGCTAAAGATGATCGGAAAATTTCAAAAATTCTAAGTATGCTTTCCTTTACAAAATCCTATATAATGCTACATTGATTTATGATGCCTTAATTACTTCCTAGAAAGTATCCCAAGTTCTTTCCTAATGATTCAAAGATTATATAAAAATAAGAGAAGGGAAGAAAATATATTATCTAAGGCAATAAGCAAGCATAAAAATGAGCAATCATAGGGATTTTTTTTATTTATTTATATTTTTTTTTTCAAAAAAAAAATTTCAAAGAAAAATAGTATGTAGATGAAAATAAAATAAAAAACGGATACGAAGAATCCTCCCCCACATTTGAAATTAACATTGTCCTCAATGTTTCAAGGACAATATGAAAAAGAAGTCAAAGATCGGGGTGGAGGAAATGAAAGATGAACTTACAAAAGATGGTGCTTTTTAGAGAGGGTAGATACGAAATATGGTCGACTTCATATTCGTATGCTTTGCAAAGTGCACGGCTTGCATATCTTGTTCATCATTTTTTTTCAAATATCTATAAAATAGAGTTAGTACATAATAATAAATAATAAAAATATAAATATAAATAATAAAGATAAATATCAAAAAGTTAACCGTTGTCCCCAGCAACGGCGCCAAAAACTTGTTCGGTCGAAACCTAACGGTTTATTTTATATCCGCAAGCGCACGGGCTATTGTAATATAGCGGGTGCAAGTACGAGTCGATCCCACAGAGACAGGGTTTACTTTGGGATGATATTTTTCTTTATATAAATATAGATAAAATGATTGGGGGGAGATAGGAATTTATAAGAGAAAATACTAGGAAGATACAGAAAACTACTCTAACATATAATGATAGCATTCTCGGGATTGAAAACAAATAAATATGCTTTTAGATAAAGGATTTTATCAAAACAACAAGGATGGTACATTAGGCTTACACTACTTCTCACGGTCAAGCAAGTAGCATTGTATCCTTCACTAATTATGTCCTAACTGTTTGAAATTTCCGTTTATGGTGCTCCCGCCCTGTCACCAACGGGCATTCCGGCTTAACTCTAGCTGACCATAATTAGTAAGAACCCATTAAGATCGAAAGTCAACGTACTTTCCATTCAAAGAACACCCCTAGGCCGTTGAACTACTCTCGTGATCAATGGAACCTAGTTCCTTCATATGGTTCCGTCAATCAAAATTCTCCGCTAGGTACTTCTCTCAATTGACTAGGGTTCCACAAATATAAATGTCTTCATATTTGCAAGCAATTCAAGAATAATATGAAGAAATTGTTTTAAGATGAAAGTGCCAAGTCAAGGATGATACGCTAAGTTGTGCTAACTAGCACATGTATTTAAGATCCACCGGCCTTTCTCTCGAGGGTTCGGCTTAGTGTAATCCCGTTCGTCACGCGGGAAATCCGACTCACCTCTTGAGGGTACCAAATAAATCAAAAATACCAATTAAGTCTATAATCTCACGTATTTTTCACTAAAGGATTATCCCTGGGTCTTTAAATTACTTTCCGTAATTTATTGACCTAGTTCCACTCTTAGAGTTCCGCTAATCAATGTTTTTCATTTGATCAACTGAGGTCACACAATTAAGAATGTCTCCCTAATTGCGAGTATTTAAGATTAATAAGAATAGAATTGAAATGACATGTAAGAGAAGCATGGAAATAAATAATTGAGTTTCCAACTCCGAGAAATGGAGGATTACTCAAACCATTGAAATAATAAAAGGAAGTAAGTAAAGAAATAAAGATAAGGAAAGAAATACTTATTCATAATAAAAGAGAGACAATGGCTTAAAGAAATCTTCTATTGCATTCACAATCTTCAAGGATGCACAAGAACTTGTCACTAATAATTGATACATCTTCAAGAATTGTGTATAAAGATTGCTAGAGTATTTTTTGATATCTATCTAGATGTTATTTGATCCATCTAAGGATGTATTTTTGATCATTTTTGGATGTATATGGAACCCCAATACTGATTACAAAGGTGTCTTTTATAAGCATTTGAGTGAAGGGTTGGATCCCTTCAAAGAGCTTCAAATGAAAAGGTGCCTTTTCAAAGCAACAGCAGGTGGAGCGGCCACTCCAGAATATAAGACACGGCCGCTCCAACTTGCACGGCCGCTCCACTTTATAGCGCACGGCCGCTCCAGTGAACTTTTGGCAATTTTGGCTTTGACTGAGGGTTTGCACGGCCGCTCCACTTTATAGCGCACGGCCGCTCCAGTGGCTTTTTGGCCTGGATGATCACTTTGAAGTTGTCCCTTCCATGGCTTTTGTTCTCTTAGATATGTCCTAACTTTATTTGCTCCAAAAATGGACCCTAATACCTGTAAAAAGGCTCAAATATACCAACAAGCATAAAATCCCAAATATAGAATAAAAGAAGCTAAATAATACTATTTTTAGGCTAAAATTGGAATAAAAACTAAGTAAATACTAAGATAAAATGCTATAAATGTCTATATAAAAGTCACTTATCAACGATCGATCATTTTCCAAGCGTGGCTTTCATGCCAGCTGCCGACGGCGCGAGAAAGAGAAATGTGTTAAAAGATTAATTAGGGTTTTATCAACCCTAATCAGCTCAAAATAATTAAAATACCTTTTTTAGGACCGGGTACTAACAGTTGCCCCTCGACGACGCTTCTTGTAAGACAAGTGGGGTCGACAATTAAGATAGGATCCGTCCTGAAAAAGGGATTTCAGGGGTGGAACGATGAGCTTGCGGATGTGATGATTGAACTCGAGCTGAGTCGCAAATGAAAGGTGACCAGGTAGGTCGAGCGGCTGAACCCTTGTCGGGCTACCTACGTATCCTAAGAGGAATCAAGCCGAGTCGTAGTTCAGAAAAGTGGGCGTTTAGTACCCAAGAATGGAGGACGTGTGGTGATTCAAGCCAAAGATGTGATTGTGTGGGAATCACCCAAGGATACGTGACTGCATGGGAGTCATCCTGGAATGTGAAGATGTGACTGCGTGAAAGTCATTGTATGACCGCGCGGGAGTCATGGTGTAACTATGTGGGAGTCGCCCGAGAATTATGAAAGTGTGACTGTGTGGGAGTCACCCGAAAATTATGAAAGTTTTGACTATGTGGGAGTAACCCGAAGAATATGAGAGTTTGACTGTGTGGGAGTCACCCAAAAATTATGAAAGTGTGACTGTGTGGGAGTCACCTGGAAATTATGAGAGTTTTGACTGTGTGGGAGTCACCCGAAAAATATGAGAGTTTGACTATGTGGGAGTCACCCGGAAATTAATGAAAAGATATATATGACAGGTAAATAGAAAAGGGGTAAAATTGAGAAAAATATTGATATTATGGAAAGGGTCGATCGGCCCTTGATTTGTCTGGTCAAGGGTTTTGACCGAAATGATGTTACCGAGGTGGGGAGAAGGAAGGGTCGATCAGCCCTTTCTCCTGATTGGCTAAGGACATTTGACGAGGATCAGTGGCGCTGAGATGAGATCTTTGCCGTTGAGAAGTAACACAAAATAAGATTCGATCGGCCCTTTTTAATAAGGGTCGATCGACACTTTCCTAGGCCAAACAGTTTTCTCGATCGGCCCTTTTATCTGCGTCTGTCTTCTTCCTCTTCCTCCATTCTTCTTCTTCGCCATTGATACGAAATTCTGAGAGCTTGCCGAGAAACTTGAGTGAAACCATTGCTTTTGTGCCAAATTTGTAAAGGATTTGCCATGGCTTCTCCAGATTGGGTCGACGATGTGAATTCTTTCCTGAATCACTCAGATGATCAGCCTTTGGGTTCGTTCACCCGTGAGGGTGGTGGTTTCTTTTGCTATGCCGGCGGCTATGGCGGCAGTCAAGGCGGCAGCGGAAGTTTTGGTTGTTTTGGTAGTGGTTATGGAGGTATTGGCGGTAGTGGTGGCGGCTATAGTGGCAGTCAAGGCGGCAGCATTGGCGGCGGTCAAGGTGGTAGTGATGATGACGAGGGTGGTGACCACGACGCCGGGGAGAGCGACAGGAGTGATGCTGGTGGGGACCTTGAGGCGAGGAGGCGACGGGCTTTGCGAAACTACCGATCTTCGAGGCTACATTTCCCGTTGCGGAGCCAGTCTGATTTTTACGCGGGCCAGGAATATCACGGTTCCACGGGTCTTCGATCTCGTGTTGGGATAAAGGTAAGAGAGTTTTTAGCAACAAAAAATATTACATGCATATATCAAGTGTTATAATTTAAATGCGAGTAATGTAACATACATGTGCTGTGTTTACCTGTAGGGGAAGAAGATGAAAGGGCGTAGCTCCCTTAAGGCGGTTGGTGAGTTATGGGCATCTCTGCTGGCTGGTGAGGGTAGTCCTCGTGAGCGGATAGAGAGCATGGGTCTGGCTCCCTTTTTCGATATGGTGTTACGGATGGGCCAGAACAGGCGGTGTACAGCTGTGGTGAAGGTGTGTCACGAATTCTGGTGGGACACGACACACACCTTCCACTTGGGTTGGGGTGAGACCACAGTTACCCCTACAAATTTTGCTGCTCTCACCGGGTTGAGGTTTACTGACATAGCGCTCCCGTATGATGAGACCCTCCATGCTGACTCGGCTCGTCAGACCCAGCTGTTTGGTGCTAGTTTGGGTTCGAGCAGGACTTTCGGCATTGATGCTGGAAAGTTGTACAGGCTGGTTAGGGCTGCCATTGATCGGTATGCTCTTGGCCTGTATGGGCTTGACGCACTTGTCCGGGGGTTCCTTTGGTATGGCTTCTCAGTGACCCTTTTTCCCAACTCGGGCCCAGTATGCCGATTTTCTTTGATGGGTGCTTTGGCGGACTTGGACCTGGTGCGCGACATCTCATGGGGGGGAGCCAACTTGGCTGAGTTTTATCGGGCTTTGGACACCGTTTCGAGGTCCAATACCTCTTCCTTTGATGTGTTTCAGCTTGTTCTGGAGGTATATCGACTTTTTGTCCTTTTTTTTATTGTCTTCTTACTTGTTGCTTGTCCTTTATATCCTTACGAATATCTGCTTTCTGTATCTTTTGCAGGCGTGGGTCTATGAGGTATTCAATGTTGCCCCGTTTACCTTGCGTGATCAGACCCAGGACGTGCCTGTTTTGTGCTATTGGAGGAAGGCGAACAGGAATGAGGGGTCCAAAAGACGGTTTGGGAATCTGAATTGAGGGCTATTCTTGGTGGTCCTTGGAGGAATGAGTTCCTGCTTTATCCTTGGACTCCCATGGTTACAGAGGCAGTTGGTGATGTCCGGGACGTTACTTCTTCCCATAGGTTGTTGGTTGGCTTGTCTGCTGATGAGATGTACTTGGGAGATCGGGTGGCTAGGCAGCATTATGCCTGGGCTCCACTTTATGCGCCCCAACACCCTCCTAGGAACATGTGGTATCCCAACCGCTTGGCGAGGAGGGAGGAATATCTGCATGGGATCCCTGCTTCTGAGTTCCGGGCTGATATGGATTATCTGACCTTCGTGGAGCATTTTCTGAAGTCGCCACAGGTGGTGAGGCGGGCTGGTGAGGATGCCGGTATAGGGGATCAGGGCTTAGATATCCCCGAGCCGATGGGTGTTGGGCATCCCGAGATTGTGGACATGCCCCCATTTCCTGACCACTTTTTTATGCCGATGAGTGACCGACAGGTGAGGGTGGAGTTGACACCTACAGAGGCTGACGAGGTCGAGGCTGCTCAGCTTCCCCCAGACGGTGCCGGCGGGGTATACCTTTTACTCTTTCCCCTCTCTTTATGTACCAATTTTTACGCTTTAGCTATGTTGTAACCCTTGTGTCTGATTTTGTAGGTTACCCGTGACTCTTATGTACGAGCTGTCCGACAAACCAACATATTGAGCCGTCTGTTGAAGAGTGCATTGCAGAGACTCTCTTGTCAGTCTGGGAGGTCGGTAGACGCGGATCCAGTTCAGTGCAGACAGCGATCCCAAGATGATGGTAGTTCAGCCTCTAGATTCTCCCATGGTCGCAGATCGACCTCCCGTCGGGGCCATTAGGACTTTTCATTTTGTAGGCATTTTGTAACTCCTGTAATATTTTTAAAAGAAAAGACTATATGCAGTCTCTTACTTTTATGCTGACCGTTAGTATGATGCAAATATTTTATGTACAGATTTATTGAGTTAATTTGAAATTTAGTATTTTCTATTTATGGACATTTTCTATTTTTGTACACTGCAATGAGTATAAGATTGTAACAAAACGTGACTCCTTTAGAATTCTTGAGCATTTGGAATTGTGCCATGCCTAGTGAAGCTAGAAGGGTCGATCGGCCTTATCTGAATAAAGGGTCGATCGGCACTTCCATTTAAATAAAGGGTCGATCGGCACTTTCAGAAAAGAGTCGATCGGCACTTTAATGAAAGGGTCGATCAGTCCTTTTTCTCAGTCCTTTTCCTGCACGGTTTTCAATAACTCAAAACCTATAAATTCCCTCGAAATCCGCCGACGTCGCCATAACAATTCTTTCTCTTTTTCTCTGTTCTTTATCTTCTTTCTGCCGTGAACAATGAATTCTCACCCTTTTGTTTTGATGGAGAAACAAAACCTCTTTGAGAACGATTTAGCTGTTTGGGTGTCCAAAGTTTCTCGCTCCGTTCGTCATGCTTTTGACAAACGTTTCGGGGTAAAATGTGTTTGGTCCCTTTTGCCCATGCATCCTAATTGAAATCTGTTACATGCAGCATCTGCCTTCTGGGATGAATCCAACCATGTCTTCAACTTTTCTTACAATGAGATCACACCCACTTACGAAGATTTTCTTGCTCTCTGCGGCGGAGATGATGTCAGCTTGATAGCAGTCCCTCAAGATCGAGTCCCATTGGTGACAAGAGTAGCCAAATTCTTGCGTATCCCTTCTGGTGAGGCCAGAGGTTTGGTCGAGGGTGTGGATATTGACATATGTGATTTGCCGGGGAGATTTGCTCATGGTAGTGATTTTAGCTCGGATTTTGCCTTGGATTGCTTGGCCCTTTGCTTGTTTTCCAAGGTCCTATTCTCTCCTTACGTTGGGGTAGCTACCAGTGGATGTCTTGACATGGTTGATCAGGCCCGTTCAGGGAGTAGTGTCATTCCGGTTCTTTTGGGCGAAACGCTTCACGACATATCTCAGATGACTAGGGGTGCTCCACTTATGACTAGAGGCAGTGCCAAATTGCTAACCACATGGCTTGAGGATCGAATTTTTGTTTTGGAGATTCCCCCTTCGAGTGTTAGGCCTTGGTTCCATGGTTGCAGAAGGAAGGTTGATCAGCTTTCCGGCTTATCAGAGCGGGAGTGGAAGATGTACTTGGCAGAGATAGATACAGACAAGATTCAGTGGCGAGTACAACATTGTGGTATTTCTTTTATTCGGAGCCTTTAGCTTGGACAATGCCTGATTCCCGTACCAGCTTTTGAGGATACCACTTTTTACTATGCAGAGCGGGTACTTCGCCAATATGGTATGGAGCAAATCCGTCCTCAAACTTGGGGAACTTCTGAGCTTGATGATTCTGCCAAGGCTTTTCCAATGGACGTTGGTGTTTCGGTTCTGATGGCAAGCTTATGGAGTTCTCATGGGATGCCACGAGTTTATCTTGCACAGCGGACCCTTAGCACTTATTTGTCACATGCTTATTTGACATGGTATGAAGAAAACTTAGGACTGATGAGGGAGATTTTACATGACTTGAGACGGAGATTGATCCCTAATATATCTACGAGTCGTTTTCTGAGGGATAGAGAAGCTTTGGTGATTTCTTCAGATAGAATGGAAGAGTGTTCTCCCAAGAAGACTGAGCGGAAACTGAAGGGTAAGGCGATTGCAGATGTTCCCCCATTGAAGAAGAAGTATTCGCCTTATTTTAAGAGGGAGGTCAAGAAGAAACCGACTCGACGAGCTGCCAAGAAGAAGGACGGAAATGAGGGGCCTAGCGCCAAGGAGTAGACCTATATATCTGAGTATCCACCCACAGTCACATGTAGACACATTAGTGATTTAGTTAGCCTTTTAATTCCTTTTAGTTTCTTTTGCAAGTTATGTAGTCATTAGTATAGTCGAGCTTAGACTCATCGAATAAGTGTAATCATGCATTGATTATGGGAATAAAAGAGAATTTATTGCTTCAGTAAAAAACAGACTTCATTATTTGCTCAAGTACAGACTTGGATGTTTATTTATTTTTTTGGACCGCGCCGATTAAGGCTGCCTACGTTCCCCTTTTACAATGAGAATTAAGGGGCTCAGGTCGTCGTAGTTCATTTTAGAAAGGGAAGATAGAAGCGGGGAAATTTTTGTTTTATTTTTGTTTGATCTAACTTTTGCCTAGACCACCCTTTGTGGGTTTTCAATCTAGCGAGCTTTTGAACGCACCCTTTTTTTTGTTGCTAGACTGCCCATTGCGAGTTTTCAATCTAGCGGGCTTCTTTTTGCATTTTTTTTAGAGGGGGAGTTTAGTCATAGTAGCGTCTGAGCTTGCTGAGATTGACGGGTTCCTTGAATTCGTTGCCATCCAAATCTGCCATCTTAACTGCTCCACCCAAAAATATCTTCTTAATCACATATGGACCGGTCCAGGTGGGGGCCCACTTCCCGAGAGGGTTGAACTTATTGGGAAGTCGCTGCTTCAAGACCAAATCTCCTTCCTTTATGTCCAAAGGTTGTACCTTTTTGTTGAAAGCTCTTGCTGTCCGCCTTTGATAGGCGCGGATGTGTTCCATGGCTTTGAGTCTACGCTCGTCAAGTGTGGCTAACTGGTCATATCGACTGCGGAGCCATTCAACTTCTGCTACCTGATTTTCTAGTAAGATTCTCAAAGATGGGATTTCCAGTTCGACCGGGAGCACTGCCTCCATCCCATATGTCAGAGCGTAAGGAGTTTCACCTATAGCGGTACGGACAGAAGTTCTATACCCCCAAAGTGCCAATGGTAATTTCTCGGGCCAGTCCCTACCTCGGATTGCCATTTTTCTGATTATCTGCTCGATCGTCTTATTAGCTGCTTCGACTGCTCCGTTGGTCTGCGGTCTATAAGGGGAGGACTTGTGCCTGGTAATTTTGAATTCTGCCAGTAATCTATCACATTCTCCGCCAAAGTGAGACCCATTGTCTGAGATGATTTTGTTCGATACCCCATGTCTGCATATGATATCCTCTTTGATGAACTGTTCCACTTTCTTAGAAGTCAACACTTTGTAAGATTTTGCCTCGATCCACTTGGTGAAGTAATCGACAGCTACTAGTACAAAACCATGCCCATTGCTTCCCGGTGGTGTAACCTTGCCAATCACATCAATCCCCCATATCGCAAATGGCCAAGGGGTTACCATGCTGTACAGCTCGTGAAGGGGTACATGATTCAGATTGGAACACATTTGGCATTTGGGACATTTCCGTACATACTGGATGCAGTCTGCTTCCATAGTGATCCAATAATAACCCAACCGCGTGATTTTCTGCCTCAACATTCTGGCGTTCATGTTCGGGCCGCATAAACCATCGTGTACCTCCTCCATGATCGCTTCTGCCCGTTTCGCATCCACACATAGTAACAGGATACCATCGTAATGCCTTTTGTATAATGTGTCATCTAGTAGAGTAAATTGTCCGGCCAAACGCTTCAACACCTGCAAGCTTTTGGCTTTCACGTCTTCTAGGAAAGATACGTCACCCTTCTTGAGATAATCATAAATCTATGTGTACCATTGGTATTTACTTTCCTCGGTGTCAGCTTGAATCTCACAGCAGTAGGCTTCGTAACAGTAAGCGGGGTTCTCTCTCCGACCAACTCTGAATGGTTTTACAGACATTTCGTGCGGGATTTTGACTAACGAAGCTAGAGTAGCTAAAGCGTCAGCGAACCTATTTCTGTCTATTGGTAGGTAGTGAAATGGTACTTCCCTGAATTGTCTGACTAGCTCGTCCATATAAGTCTGGTACTGTTGCAGGTAAGGATCAACTGTCTTCCACTTCTTGGATGTCTGATTGATGATCGAAGCCGAGTCCCCATATACCTCCAACTCTTTCACATTACGCTCTAAGGCTGCTTCTAACCCAGCTATGCATGCCTCATATTCCGTTGCGTTGTTGGTGGTTGTGAAATTCAGCTTGATGGAGATGGGAGTGTGTTCATCTCTGGGGTCAATCAAAAGGATTCCCACTCCGTTGCCTCTTTTGTTTGCAGCCCCATCAAAGAATAGTTGCCATCTCTCTTCTGTGTCTAGGCTAAAAATCCCCTCGTCTGGAAACTCCGGTTCAAGCCCCTGCTCTTCTGTACTAGGAAATTCTGCTAACTGATCTGCCATGGCTCGTCCTTTAACTGCTTTTCTTGTTACATAGGAGATGTCGAATTCCCCAAGAAATACTGACCACTTGGCTAGCCTCATGGATAGAGACGGCTTGTCGAACAAATATTTAATTGGATCCATCTTTGACACAAGTAGAATTGGATGTGCCAACAAGTAATGCTTGAGCTTATTAACCACCCAGACTAGCCCGGTGCAAGTCTTTTCCAATGTCGAGTAGTTTAGCTCACTTCCCTGCAACTTTTGGCTAACGAAATAAATAGCGTTCTCCACCCGAGAATCCTTGGCTTCCTGTGCCAACATAGCCCCAACGGCTGTATCTGTCACTGTTAGGTACAATAGCAATGGTTTCTCCGAATGTGGGGGGCGAAGAATAGGGGGATTAACCAAATATTTCTTGATTTCTTCGAAGGCAGCCTGACACTTCCCATCCCAATCTAAACTTGTAGTCTTCTTCATCAGTCTAAAAATTGGCTCGCACATAGTAGTCAATTGATTAATGAAGCCGCTGATATATTGTAGCCGTCCCATGAATCCTTTAACCTCCTTTTCTGTACGTGGCGGCCTCATTTCCATGATCGCTTGAATCTTCCTTGGATCTGCTTCTATCCCGCGTTCTGTGACCATGTAACCCAGAACCTTTCCTCGAACAACTCCGAATGTACACTTGGCCGAATTTAGACGCATGGAGTGCTCGCGCAGCCTGTCAAAGAACTTCCTCAAATCAATAAAGTGCTGGCCGTCCGACCCCTTAGAATGAATGATCATGTCGTCGACATATACTTCAATCTCCTTATAAATCATGTCGTGAAATAGTGATGTGACTGCTCTCTGATACGTAGCCCATGCATTCTTCAACCCAAACGGCATTACCGTGTAACAATACGTTCCCCATGGCGTAGTGAAAGCTGTCTTCTCTTGGTCTTCCTTGGCCATCTTGATCTGATTATAACCCGCAAAACCATCAACAAAGGACTTGACCTCGTAATTAGCGGTAGCGTCCACTAACATGTCGATGTTGGGTAGCGAAAAGTCATCCTTTGGGCTAGCTTTGTTGAGATCTCTAAAGTCAACACAAACTCTGACCTTGCCGTTCGACTTGCTAACCGTCACAATGTTGGATAACCATGTCGGATATTCGATGACTCTGATAAAACCCACCCGGAGGAGCTTCTCTATCTCTTCTTTGACCTGCAGAGACCATTCTGGCTTGATGCGGCGTAACTTCTGTTTGACAGGCTTGGCTTCTGGTGCTAGTGGTATTCTGTGCTCCACTATTGAGTTATCCAGCCCCGGCATATCCTTATACGACCATGCGAACACATCCGAGTATTCTTTGAGCAGCTCGATCAAGGCTTCTCTTTCTGATGTAAATGGGGATGTTAATTATTTTTGTATCTTTTATTATTTCATTTGTATTTTCGGATTTAATTTTAATTGGTTGATTATAGGTAGTTTTAGAATAGATTTTGAAAAGATTTACTAGTTTTTAAGTCCTATTAGGTTACTATATAGGTTAGGATTAATTTTAGAAGGTTTAGGATTTTCTTTATTTTGTTTTCCTTTTTCTTTTAGGATTTTCTATATTTTCTTTTATGTTTCCTTAAGGATTTAGGAGAGTATTTTCTTTTAGGATTTTCTATATTTTCTTTTATGTTTCCTTAAGGATTTAGGAGAGTATGATCTATAAATACTCCTCCCTAGTTTTAGTTTTAGACACGTTGATTACTATTATTTTCTCTTGAATTGCAATTGCAAGTTCATCAAAGTTCTTTGTCTTCTTTGTAGAATTCATTGAATTGTTATCTTGGGATTCCTTAATCCTTGCAGGTTAATTAGTTTAGGCTAATTATCGTTACTATTCCGCTGCGTTTACATCAGTTGGTATCAGAAAAGGCGAGATCCTTGGACGATGGCCAATTCCGGTGGAGACAACGGAGACAACCTAACCATTATTACCGCAATCTTGGAGCGTATGGAGCGTCAGGATCAAGCAACTAGGGAACGTATGGACCGTTTGGATCAAGAGGCTAGAGAGCGCAGAGCAGCCCAAGATCGACAGCATACGGAACTCATGGCAGCTTTGGTCGGATTGCGTGTAGGTGGTGGTGGTGATGTCAACCCACGAAATCGGGCTAGTCCTCGCGGGGAAAATCTCCACCGTGATGATCCGATAGGCGGGGATCCTTCGGATAATATTGAAGGTGAGGCCAGGGCAGTGCCTCCTCAAGATCAACGACCCAAGATTAGGGCGGATATTCCTGTCTTTAATGGTGAGTTGTCTATTGAAGAAGTTCATGCGCAAGAAGATATTGTTGCTGAGACGATTGTTGATACGGTCAAAGAAGAACATGTTGAAGAGGGGAATTTGGGCATTAAAGAGGTGGATCTATGTGCAAAGGATGAAGTAATTCAGGAGATTTTTAATGATGATTTGGAAGATTTGGCGAAAAATCTGCCTAATAGCGTGCCTGCACTAACACTCGAGGGCGTCCGCGTTAGTGCTAGAGCATCCGGAGGAGGATTAACCGGTTATTTATGCGACTGCGCTGGATTGAAAAAAGAGAAAGTGGAGGTAATTGATGAAGAATATGGAACGGATAATGGAAGTATATTATTTGATTTTGAAAATATTTTTCTATATCTTACGATGCCAAGAAGTCGAGTTTATTCGAAGTATCTTTTTAAATGGGATGGCAGCTTCCAAACATCGGATGAGAACTCGGGGACGAGTTCTTTTGAAGTGGTGGTGAATGATGTAAATGGGGATGTTAATTATTTTTGTATCTTTTATTATTTCATTTGTATTTTCGGATTTAATTTTAATTGGTTGATTATAGGTAGTTTTAGAATAGATTTTGAGAAGATTTACTAGTTTTTAAGTCCTATTAGGTTACTATATAGGTTAGGATTAATTTTAGAAGGTTTAGGATTTTCTTTATTTTGTTTTCCTTTTTCTTTTAGGATTTTCTATATTTTCTTTTATGTTTCCTTAAGGATTTAGGAGAGTATTTTCTTTTAGGATTTTCTATATTTTCTTTTATGTTTCCTTAAGGATTTAGGAGAGTATGATCTATAAATACTCCTCCCTAGTTTTAGTTTTAGACACGTTGATTACTATTATTTTCTCTTGAATTGCAATTGCAAGTTCATCAAAGTTCTTTGTCTTCTTTGTAGAATTCATTGAATTGTTATCTTGGGATTCCTTAATCCTTGCAGGTTAATTAGTTTAGGCTAATTATCGTTACTATTCCGCTGCGTTTACATCACTTTCTGTGCCTTCGAAGAAACTTCCAATTTGCGTCTCTCTTGGATCCTCTTCCGTTCCCAAATTAACACATGCTAACACCTCATCGGCAGCTTGGGCTCGACCTTCCTTTTGATTAATAACTTGCTCAGAAATTTCTTTAATGTATTCTTTATTTAGTGTGTCTTCTTCTTCTAATGAATCATTATTAACTAAATTAATGTGATTTAGTTGAGCATTTTTAGTTAATTTATCATTTAAAAGACTGGCTATGAGGGGATACTCAGAAAGGTCTAGCTTTTCATTCATTGCAAAAGGGAATACAACGTTTGCGACTAAGTCATAGTCCTCTGACGTGAGGTCATCAGACTTAGAAGAAGACTCAAATTCAAAAGAAAATATATCTGACTCAGACAAAAAAGATGACTTGGAAGAAACAGAGGACTTGGGGGAACTAACGGGAGACTCAACAGGAGGGAGAATCAGTCCTAGCTCTTCAATCATGTACTCCTTTGTTGCTATGGGTCCACCAAGTATGCACCAATTTTTCAGCTTCCCAGTCATAGGTGTCACGAACGTCCTTGGATCAATGTCATCTGTCTGCTCCGCTTCAATGACTGCAACTACATCATCTTCTACATTCAGATTACCCAAGTGCTAGAGTAGGGTCTGTCCATCCCATTCCTCTGATGCTTCTGGAGCTGCAGTGTTCCCGACCAACGGCTCATCCAAAGATACCTGTTCGAACTGATCTGTCAACTTGTCCCCAGTCTTGATAGTATATCGGCTCTGAACCATGACAACCTTTCCTCTTTTCTGACGCGGGTCCATGAGAACTGTCTTCAGCTCTGATCTGTCGAACTCTATATCCCTGAAGATCTCAAAACCCTTCTGCAGTTTACCCGTGTGATCAAACCAAGGTTCATTAAACTCCATGCAAGAAAACTCCTCGCCTTCCTTGACAAAATAACTATTAAGGGATAGGCGGTACGGTCTCATCTCTGGCTTCTTGTAAGGCAGCTTCACTCTCTTGAGATACTCAATTCTCTTCTCTTCAGCCTTGTCCTCAGGGGTAAGGACATAGCCTAAACCATGTTGGCTGCGGTGATTAATAGCTTCTACTGCCCTCGTAGGTCCTTGGAGATGCTTACCAAGCCCCAGTCCTGGTATAAATCCCATATTCCTCATCATTCTGACAGCTGGCCGCACTCTGTCCGACGTTCTTGTGAGGTCTACTGCGCAAATCTGTGCCTGTGCTACTAGCTGAAAACCACTGAACATCGAATTACCTTCTTCATGCTGAATCTGTAGAACGGGCTTTCCCCCAGTGCTTGACCCTTGAGATGTAACCAAATCACTGTAGATGACCGTTACTTGGTCGCCTGACTGAAACTTCACACACTGATGTAGTGAGGAAGGGACTCCGTTCATTTGATGTAGCCATGGCCGACCTAGCAACATGGTGAAAGTGGAAGGTATGTCTATGACTTGGAAATCGGCAATCATGGTGGTGATTCCGCAAGTAAGAGGAAGACTGACTATACCCAACACCGACCGACTAGTAGAGTCATATCCTCTGACAGAATGAGCCGAAGGTCTTAAATCTGTAGGGATTATATCGAGGACATCCATCATTCTGGAGGGTAATATATTCACTGCAGAACCATTATCGATGAAAATATGTGGCAGTTTCTTCCCGTTGACCTCAATAGTAATATGCAATGGCTCGTTGTGATCTGACCCAAATTCTGGCATGTCCAACTCTGAAAACGTGATGATGTTTCCAAAGTGTATATTGCCAATCATCTGTGTTACATCCTCCGGCTTCGTATCAGATGGTACTAAAGTTGCAGCTAGATTCTGCTCTAACATCATTCTGTGGGCATATGAGGTTGCAGAGACAGCTGGCGAGCTTGTAGTAGTTGTAAGTACCCAAATCTGGCTCATGCCTTTCGGTTAATTTTCCCGGCAATTTCGGTAATTTTTCCGGCAATTCCCCGGATTTTCCTAGAGTTCCGAAACTGTTCCAAACCACCTAAGGGGAGAAGGGACTGCTTGGAGCCAAAGAAACACGTTTTTATTTTATGAGGAATTCCCTTCTAGAAGACTGCCACCTTGCATGTTTCTAGAAGAATCTGGATGTGGCTACTTATGTCATGCGACATAATAGGCCATGAAGACTTCTAGAAGCTTGCCACCTTGCATGTTTCTAGAAGAATCTGGATGTGGCTACTTATGTCGTGCGACATAGTAGGCCATGAAGACTTCTAGAAGCTTGCCATCTTGCATGTTTCTAGAAGGAAAACGGTTATGGCTTGTTATGTCGTGCGACATAATAAGCCCATGCAGGCAGCCTATAAATAGAGGCCTTCACCTCTCATTTTGGGCACCCCTTTTCCACCCCTCAGTCCCTCTCTATAGAGAATATGCCCAGAAGCATCCTCTCTCCTCACATACCCCCTAAAACACACACTAATCCTCCAAATCACCCACCATTCAACCAATACACACACACACTTCCCACACACATCAAGAACCAAAGATTCTCATAGAACCAAGGCTTGATTTCAGTCCCCGAAGTTCTTTGTTTTGAAGGCTCCTATATCTAACGTGATATAGGAAGTCGTGGTCTTCAAGGGTAACGATTTTCTACCCTTTTCCTTTCCCTATCTTCATTATACATGAGATCTATATGCTAAATGTGTTAATAATGATATATCCTGATTAAAGTTACGTGCTTTAGTGTTATATTGCTTAGATCCATATCCATTTGCATATCATTTCATGTAAAAGCCCCAGTTTGGCATTGTTTTTGCATGAACACTCGAGATGAGTGTGGATCCCTCATATCCACACCCTCTTGAAGTGTTCACCATTGACAAACTTGCTCTCTGAGATCTGTTTGTGAAGTAACTTGGCCATATTGGTGCCTTGATACCTCTGCAAATCCCAGTTGATGAAGTCTCTGCAAGTGGCTAAGTATGTCACGCGACATACGCAGCCTATGTCATGCGACAAACATAGCCAGTTTGCAGAAACTTCATATTTTCAAGCTGTAATCTGATTTTAACCCCCATGCTATAATCTGATGTCTATCTGCAATTTAGATAGTATCTTCATGCATAAAAATGCCATCTTTTCACTAAAATACCATTTTTCATACATAAAGGTGCATCCTTTACACCTAAAGCCTATTTTCATGCATCAAAATCATTCCTTTTGCACTCAAAATTAACATCCTTTGCACATTAAAGGTGCATCATTTGCATTAAAAGTCATTTCTTTACATAAAAATGCATCTTTTGCTTTCAAAATAACATCTTTATGCATCATTTGCACCTAAAATGTTATTTTCCAACATAAAAATGCATCCTTTGCACAAAAATCATTTCTTTAACCAAAAAAGCATTCTTTACAAATCAAAAGCATCCTTTGCAACCTAAAATGTCATCTTTTCACTAAAAATGTCATTTTAAAACATGCATTTCCCCATTAGCAACCTTGGAACGGACCGGTGTAAAAGATCCTATCTTTACATCGTTCCTTCCATTAAAGGTTTCATAATTTCTTTAGAAAAGGGATAACCTTGAACCCTATATCTCCGATTACCACTTAAGATGAGTATGAAGCATCTATATGAGCTCGACCGTCTTAAAGTGTAGGATTGATGGGCTAAGGACATTCCTTCCTAAAGAACCTCATTTTTGGACTATAAAAGGGAGTCCCTCTCTCGATCACGCAAGTCCCGAGGTCAAAATGCGATGATCACAAGTCCAAGATGAGGACGGGATCAAAATCCCGAATACATAAAATCCAAGAAATCCCGAGCGACAACCAATAAATGGTTTGTACATCCGGAAGATGACTTGGGACATTCCCCCCCCCCTTTTCAAACACATGCACACAAGAAAGCACGCAAGCAAGCACGGTTAATGGAATCTTGGGAGACTTGCTCCGGCAAGGCACCTTGGGTGAACGACGATCCGTTCTTCTCAAGGGGTAACTTAACCTCCGAACCCATAAAAACCTTTTTTTCAAAGTTTTGAGGTAATCAAAATGGCGTGGCGACTCCGTTTTTCAAATTAAACCGGATGTCTTCAAACTCACGTGAATTCCACAATTTGGGCACACATTCACAGTTTGGCGACTCCGCTGGGGAATTCCCAAAGGAGAAAAGCTTTCATTTTCAAAAAAAAAATCGATACTTGGTATATAGGTGGAAACCACTTAACCTTCCTGTATCGCTCCCTAACCCGGGGCTTGGGATAACCGGTGGTTTAACAATCCCACGTATCAGTATCCCTTTTCGAAAATTTTTTTGAAAAAAATAAAAGAAAGATTTTCCCTTTGAGCGGGTTAGACTCCCGTCGCTGATTTCATTTATCGTGCTTGCTTTCTTTACCTTGCATTGCATCATTTGCATCTTGGAATCTGTGCATACTTTGAACGGGAAACAACCCGAAAAATAGCAAAGGAATGGAACCTGGAAAATTGATCCATGCAGTCGTACGGCTCAATCCCCCTTGGGTTCTGACCGGACGGCCTCAGTGGCAATTCCACCAGGAAAAATTGAGGTTAATCTGGCAGTCCTAGCAGCTTGGGGCTACTCAGCTCCATGACTGACTGGGGCTCCCAGAAAATTTACGTGCTTATCTGCTGCATTCTCCCCGTCCCGAAAAATCATTCCTTTAAAACACATTTATGAAAATCTCTGTTTTAACTCAAAAAGGAACATTTTTAGGAGACCGTACACTATGCGCACCTGATATATCCTGTACACTTTGCACGCACGTCCTTCAAACCCGGGGTGGTTCCAGCTGCAGTCACGGACAGCCTTACGATGCTCCCGGGCGCGCACGCAATCATTCCAACCTCCCCATGGCAGCCAGTGTCGACCAATGCACAGTCCGTGTCACACGTTTCAAAAAACCGTGACTTTTTGGTTGGTTTTTGGTCTAGTCCATGTCATATAGCCCAGTTGCATACCCTCGTAAAGGTCAAGCCTTAGTTCATAACGGAAGTCAAGGTCTCTCGCTCAAGCGAAACTCTGCCAAAATTCCGACAAGGAAAAATTGGTAGAACCTTGACTCCGACATTGACTTTGACCTTGACCTGCACGGAATGCGTAAGAATCAAGACCGAGTCTTTGCCAAAAAATCCAAAGATCTTTCGCTCAAGCGAAGCTCTGCCAAAATTCCGACAAGGAAAAATTGGCAAGATCTTGACCCGGCATTGACTCCGATTTTGACTTACGCCCGGCGTATGCAACGAAGTTCAATGTGACATCGCGTCATCCGGCTTTTACCGCCCAACCCATGCCTATTATCTTCTCGGACATTACCGAAAAGTCAAAACGTCAATTGCGCAAGCGAAATTCTGCCGAAATTCAATCAAGGCTGAAAGACGAGACTTTCCCGGTATTGCCTTGACTATAATTCGCGTCGCTCGTGTGTTAAAAGTTCCTATGACCCGCTAGACTCGTTAGGAGCGTTCTTCTCTCTCGGTCGGTGGGATCCGCGTGCCCTATAGGACCCTCGCCCGGGGCTGTCCACCCTGGGAGGTCGAAATACAGGTGGAATACGAGGGGCTTATAGACGTAGTGACGGAACCCACTGATCCAGGATCTAGAGTAGTTGCGAAAAAGAAGGGCAAATCCCCTTTTCCAACCAAATAGAAATTAATAAAAGACATGATTTTAAGTAAAACTTGAACAATTAATGTAATCACAATTGCATGGTCCTACCTCTGATATCCCTAATCGAGACCTCCTCGGTCCGATTTCCAATTTTCCTGTCTCGACCTTTCATGGTCAAATCCCTAATCGAGACTTCCTCGGTCCGATCTCGACCTTTCATGGTCAAATCCCTAATCGAGACCTCCTCGGTCCGATTTCCAATTTTCCTATCTCGACCTTTCATGGTCAAACCCCTAATCGAGACCTCCTCGGTCCGATTTCTGATCTTCCATCTCCCGACCTTTCATGGTCAAATCCTTAATCGAGACCTCCTCGGTCCGATTTATGATTTTATCTCCCGACCTTTCATGGTCAAATACCTAATCAAGACCTCCTCGGTCCGATTTCCAATTTTCCTGTCTCGACCTTTCATGGTCAAATCCTTAATTGAGACCTCCTCGGTTCGATTTCCGATTTTCCTATCTCGACTTTTCGCGGTCAAATCCTTAATTGCGACCTCCTCGGTCCGATCTCCAATTTCCAATCTAGACCTTTCAAGGTCTCATCTTTTCCGATCAATTAGGATTAGGAGAAAATGTGTTTTAAGCAAAACTCAAAGCGATAAGTGCATGTTACTTGAGCCTTCAGCCCAAACACTTACCTTCAAGTCTAAACCTTACCTACCTCCGAGTCTAAACCTTGTCTATCCCTTTCCCGCAGCGAGAAAGAAGTGGGTGAGAACACCGAGTCAGCGGCTTTTCAGTACGGAAGCCTTAGGTTCAGACAGTTCGGCATAACCGTCAGCTCAGAGAGTCAGAATGGCAGATTTGACGGAAAACGGTGAAGGTGCAGGAAATCAGATGGTTAGGAAGGAAGAGTTAGTCCTGGCTTTGGAAAATGCCCATAGGGTTCATGAAGAGCAGCAAGCCATGCTTATCGACGCACTCCGTCGTCATGGAATTCAGGTAACAGTTGAGTCGAACGGTTCTCTGGTGGTAGTCGAAGATGAGACTTCGGAAACAGTGATTTCAGTCCCTTCATCCTATAACCAAGACCTTCCATCCTACAACCAATACCTTCCTCCATCCGCATACGATCCCTTGCCAAGGACCACTCCTCCTCAGTCCTTTCCAACATCCCAGCTCATCAGGGCTCCATCGCCCTCAGCTCCTCAGAACGGATTGGGCTTCACCCCGCCTGTTCCCCAGTTTCAGCAATACCTGCCAGTCTATACTCCAGCTTCACATAATCAGTTCGAGTTATGTGGCTATGTTCTGAAGCCACTATACCCACCTGAATGCAATCATGAGTTGCCAAAGGATGATTCAAGTTTTCAGCTGTCACCTACCGGACTTAATGAATCCAGCCGTCAGTTTCACCAGTTTGCTACTATGGTTCCCTCTACTGATAAGAGTCCTGTTGCGAGTTCCGGTAACTCGAGAGTCCCCGTCGACCCACATGTGGCAATATTGATGGAGCAAGTGAAACAAATGCAGGAGAAGCTTGACCTCATGATGAGTATCAATACTCCCTTGATCCAAGATGTCGAACCAGGCAAGGAAATGATTCCACCAAGCTTAACCCAATGCCACCAGCACCAAACAGCAACCGTACCCATATCAGCACCAGTTCCTCACAAAGGAAAGAGTGTCGTAGCCTCCTTCAGCCAAATCCAACAATGGAACCAATTGGACAATGGAACTCCGAGTCTTGAGAACAACAATGTCTCCCGAAAAATCCGCAATACGGATATGCCTTTAAGCAAGATGCTGGAAGAGATGATGAAGAAAAAGCTGATAAAGCCACTGGAGAATTGGAAGCCCAAGAACCCCAACGTTCAGTTGGATGAGTCTAAGCATTGTCTTTTCCATCAATACCCCGGGCACGACACTGATGATTGCTGCTATTTGAGGCATGAGATCCAGAAGTTGATAGAAGACGGGAAGCTCGAGAACCTCCGTGGGCCAAAAACAGAAAGTTATGGTAAGAGGTCAATTCAGGGGGTGCAAGGTCAGAAACGTCAGCCTGATTTTGGGATGCCCATGAGCAAAATTTTTGGCGATTTGGTGAAACGAGGCCTTCTCACACCTCTCGAGAATTATAAGCCAAGAAACCCAGGAAGAGTTGACAGAACCAAGTTCTGTGAGTACCACAAGCATTATGGTCACGTGACAGACAAGTGTTTGGATCTGAAGAAAGAAATTCAGTGGCTGATCTATGAAGGAAAGCTCAAGCTCCCTGTCAGTCCAACCAGTGAAGAGTAGCTAGACTAGGGTTTACTTATCCTTAAGTAAGACTAAAAAAAATATATATATATATAGTCTCTCAGTCAACCTTCGTAGGTTCTAGTACTTTTCTCTTTCAATCAAGTCCTCCACGGACATTGTAATTAATCTTTAATTTTCTATAAAAGAGTCTTCTTCTTTTCTTGCTAGACTTAAGACATTATTTGCACACCTACATTACATTTAATGAAATGGTTTTGTTTTAGATGATCACTTGCATTGCTCAACAAATAATCTCTCGAAATAATTCACGTTTTGATTAATCAGTGTGAGAAAGTCAACTAATACCTTCCCCATACACTTTCCTTACCTCACAAAAAGCCTTCATCAAGCCATATACCTCCCAATCATGTCCCCACCTTCATCTTGACCAAGTCAACGACGGCGGCAACATCAAGGGACAACAAGAGGCCACTCAGCTTCGAAAGATTGACCCCGTGTTGACAACAATCTAGGAGCCTGTCTTCGACCTCAAAGATGTCAAGAAAAATTAAAGCAGGGGCTCGCCTTGGCCCTCAAGTGCTTCAGAAAATAAAGAAAAATAATGCAGTGCAAAAAGAGTAATACCCAGCTAGGCTAAAAATCCCAAAAAAGGGCAGTCTAGGCAAAAAACAGGGTTGCACATATATAAAAAAAAAAGAGAAAAATGATGAGGCCAAGGACCCAGCACTGCCAATCAAAAGCTTGACGGACAAGCAAAAATTAAAGCTCAGAGAATGAAAGTTGTCGATAACAATGGGGCGGTCGAAGCAAAGCCAGAAACATTTCATAAGCCTGTAGGCACGTGTAAATTCTTCTTCCCCAATGAAAGAGGAAGCAATCAGAAGCAGCCGTCCAAGAATGACTTGGTCAAGGAATCATCCCGAGGACCACGCCTCATCATCCAGTCTTCTCATCCAAACCTTTTCACTAAAGGAACCACAAATCCCAAAGCCTGAAACAGTCCGGCCAAAGCCGAACTACGGCGACCTGAGCTCCTCACAATGAGGGGAACGTAGGCAACCAGCAATGGTCCGGTCATAAACACATTCAAATTCCCGAAAACCCGGTCTCATCAAATGACCTCTCCCATAGACATAGTCAGATTCCAGAAAACCTGGTCTCATCAATGACCTCCCTATACACGAAACTTTCTTTCACACCAGCCAACCTTGATCCACGACATTGGTTGACTTTCTCCTCATGATTAATAAGAATGTTTTTTCATATCGAGATTAATGGTTGAATAACCCGAACATCAATAAAGGGTTTTAAGAAATCTTGTGATCATTGTAAATAAAACAAGTTTTCAGATGTCTTGACAAGTTTTCTCTTTCTACATCTTAGGAAAGATAGTGCTAAACACTAATTTTCTGTCAGCAGGGGCTTCCATACACTTTTACAAACCTTTCTACGCTTATACTCTCCCAAAAGAGTTAAAACCAAAAGTTAGTTTTGTGCCTACATCGAATAAGGCCATCGAAATAACACAAAATCGGGATCTATTCCCACCTTTCAAAAAATATGCCCCTGCATGTATAAATTTCTGAGAATCTTTTCTTTCACATCTTCTTAAGGTTGACTGATTGACTAAAGAAAATAAAAAAAAGAGAGAAGGGTAGGTTTTCCCTCTTCTGCTACAATTCGCATTAGGGTTGCCTCGAAACTCTTCAAGGTTGGGACTTTGTCAAAACATTCCTTTAAACTGGGGCTTCTTTAGCCATTTTTGGGGTTTGCGTCGGGTTCTTCACTAGGTCCCTAGATGGATTTAGTCTGGGTCAGATCAGCCTCAGGATCACTTCCGCAGTACCAGCCAGGTTGGGATTTTTGCTAGGTCACCAGACTGGGGCTTTACCAAGTCACTTCTTCAAAATCTAGACTTCGCCTGCTCAGTTCACCCAACCGGGGCTTTGCCAATGAAAGGATCTTTCCTTGCTTTAATAAGGCATGGGGCTTTGCAGAAAGTTTTTCCTTAAACCGGGGCTTCGATAAGTTGCATCCACCCCTCGAAGAAAGGTTTGGTCACTTCAACATCTGCTTTAATCTTTGGTGGTAAAAGCCTGTCAGCATCAACTTCAAATGCCAGAGTGTGAAAAAGGAACATTCATCGAGACCCGAGGTTTAAACCCAGTCTCAGCCCAAGAAGGAATTCTAGTCCACGTTGACAACATCTCAGCAACAACAGCGGTTCAGTCCGCACCCAAGGGATACGACCCCACCTGCTTGAAACCTGTCTTAAACAATTTCCAAACACATTCCATATGTACATCCAAACCCAGTCCCTACCATTGTTTCCAAGAAAAAAATAACCCAGGCTCAAGTAACGTGCCAATTGCTAATGATAACATTTTCTCCCAAAAGCGCCTTCGTTACTTCCGTTATAACGAAATAACGCCAGGCGACAGTTTCCTAATTGTCAAAAAAATCCAACTTTAGCTACCTCTATCACAGATTGAGAAGTATGCTCAAGTTTGTCCAGCTATAGCTACCTCTATCTACTCGATAGTGATGTAAGCTTTAGCTTCCTCAGGTGACAACCTCCATTAATTGTCAAAACCTCAAGGATCCTAGACATCGTTCCTAACTGTCTAGATGAAGCTTGAACTACGATCAAGGCTTGATTCCTCCGGGATACGTAGGTAGCCTTTCATAAAAGGTTCAGCCATCCGACCACTTTGGTTACCTTTTTTTACCCCGTTCCTCGATGGTGTGTAAGCTTTTGGCACATTCCTAGTAGGATTGGTTGTTTGACCTCCTAGGTCACCCCGTTTCCATCCTTATAGGAAGGGACCAAATATCTCTTTGCCATTGTCCCAAGGAGGCCAGGTAGGTGATCTCTTTGGTCATCCAATTCCAACCTGTGTCGGCAATTCCAGTCCAATTCCAAAAGGCAATGAAAAGTGCAGATCAGGCTACTTATGTCACGCGACAAACCTAGCCATTGGCTTACTAGGTCGCGCGACATAACAAGCCCACATCAGACATCAGCAGCATGCTGCATTCCCCAGGGCAATCCCCGACATGCCAATAGCTGCAAATGCCAGTCATACACTTCTCAAATGCATAGGGGAGGGTTCATTTACCCCACGTACACCCATGCATTCGTCTGGAAATCCATTCAAGCCATCCATTCTAGCCATTTACCATACTACCATCATTTCATAAATGTGTGCAATAAAAAGGCTAACAATGTACATACAAACTAAAAGAGACCAAGTCCAAAAGATGTGCATAGCAAAAATAAAATGATATGTTTTCCCTAAAAGGGTACAATAACCAAAAAAGTCATAAATATCTAGGGGGAACGGGGCTACTCTGAGTCATCTCCATCATCCTCTCCATCATCATCCTCTCCATCATCTTCATCCTCGCCGTCATCCTCAACCTCCTCAGGCTCATCGTCGGGATCGTCAGAAGGTGCCTCGTAGGCTATGGTCCCCGTGCGGTAATAGTCATCAAGCTCAGTGAGGACAGTAGAATCAAGCTCATAATCTGTGGCTGTCACATCATCATCATCGTCAATCTCAACGGGTCCGTGAAGAGGCACATTTGGCCTCTTTGTCCGAGGCCTCGGTCCACTAATGCCCCCACTGGTGCCTGCATCATCAGTGCGGCTCTTCTTCTTTCTCGGCTGGCCAGGTGGAGAGATATCGATCGAACCCTGCGACCGGCACTGATTCTTCCAAAAGCTCATACCTCTCTGGAGCTTGCCAATCATGCCCACAACGCCGGTATAAGCCCTGGTCAAGTGCCTGTAAGCCTGAGCCGACACCTGCAACAAGCAGACATAATAAGTGTCAGAATGCAGTTCTTGATAACAGAAAGAGATGCAATCAATCCAAAAGACGTAAGGAACAGTACTTACAGATCTAGAACCTCGCGGGAGCACCAGATGAGGGTGAGTCTGTGACATATCAATATGAGCTCGCCTCATGCGACCGCCACCCTGGTAATCAATAAAAGTCAGGGGCAAAGGAGGTCTAGCTACATAACCGGTTAAAGGTCCCGCACTCTGAGCACCATAACCAACCCTGGTCTGTGGGGACTGAAGATGCATAGCCACGTACAAAGTGTAATCCCCATCCCGTGTGAAGAGATGTGCCGCCATGCCTACGATCAAAGCATCTACATTCGCCAACTGGCGAGGCAGCCACATCCTAGCTGGAGGATCATCAGGGATCCGAGCATGCCTATTGGGCCCATGCTGTTTATACACTCTCTCTCCTAAATATAAGGCATCTCCAGATAAACCCACCAGCAGCTTGCGACACTCTGTCAAGTGCGCAGCATGATCTAAATCCAAATTGCCATAACGGCATGTCCAGGGGAACATACTCAGCCTCTGTGGAATCCCTCTCAAGCACATCAGCGTATCATGATATCAGGCCGTAATCCTGCACCTCGAACCCTCCGGTGTCCTAGTCTATCTCCAGGCACTCTTCATCTACCGTCTGAGAGCAGGAAAAGTGGTGGCAGGAAACTCATCCTGTATCTGCCACTCGTAACAACCAAAATACTCGAAGGCCCAAGCCTGAAAAGAAGAAGAAGAAGTCAAAACAAGGAAAAAGGATAGAATGAAATGCGCAAAAGAAAAGAGGTCAAGATGAGAGAATACCTCAAAAGCCAGATGACAGCAAGTAAAATACTTCGCCCTCCCTCTACTGACGTCATCTAGAGCCAAATACGTCTCGGCTAAACCAGCCTCACCCCAGGATAAATTCCCCACAGCATCCCAGGCTCTCAGAAGCTCCAGCAGTGAAATCAGGGCAGTAGAGGCGCTGTTAATGAACAACATGTCAGAAAAGCCTACCCATACAAAAGCCCTCGCTAATCTCTCGGCTCTCAGCCGACTCTCAACAGGATCATCAACCACAATGTAGTCCCTACTCTGTTCCCCAACCAAGCCATGTAGCTCGCCCAACTCATATCCATTCCCTTTTTGATCTGGGGAATGAAGCCAAGTAAACTCATAAAATCGGCATCAGTGATAGGCTGGGGCTCAGCTCCCTGTGCAGGCTCCTCTATGTAGAGTGGCTCATCTGTGAAAGGCAATCCCGTGATGATCGCAAAATCCAGTGGCGTGACTGTCGTCTCACCCCAAGAGAAGTGGAACGAATGAGTGGTCTCCCACCAAAACTCTCTAAAAGCCCTCACCAAATCTACACTCCTCTGAGTGTCTCCAATGGCCTTCGCCATCTCAAAGAATCTCCCTAGCCCAGCGGCGTAAATCATGCCCTTAGGCGAGTCTATCTGCTCCTGGCTACCCGGCAAGCTCTGCCATAGCCTGCCAATCACCTCCGGGGAACCACGGGTGCGTAATCTTTGCAAGAAAACATGGTACAGGTATAAATATCTCATGCTATTTCTTAAAATCATCTCAAGCAAAAAATAGGTCAAAATATATCAATGTATAGCATGCATTTAGCATCACATTTCCTAGGTCAATCTATGATTTCATGCCAGTTCATGATTCAATTCATAGCACATTCTGAAGGCATTCAGTTCGAATCGATTTCACCCAAATCAAAAATTTTCAAAAAACCCTAGGTTACTTACCACATCTTTCTTCCTGACATCCGAGGTATGCTCATCGAGCTGTGGGTAGAAATCTCCTCTTTGTGCTTCCGGAAGAAAGGGACTTTGATTCCTCTGCACCCCCTTCCTTCGAGTAGCTAATTCGGCGTGTTGAGGAGCCCTTTTGGTCGGATAGAGACAAGGAGGAATTTTCCAAATTGAATCGAACTAAAGTTGTTTGATTTCTCTCGATCCCTCTCAAATCTCCCTCTGATGTTGCTCTCTCTCTTCTAGGTGTCGCCTCCCTCTCAATTTCAATTTCAATTGAGTTTCGAATGGCGACTGTGTGAATTTTTAATGAATCTGTCCACAGGGCCTATTATGTCGTGTGACATACTAAGCCCCTGTGGCTTGTTTTTACAATTTTGCCCCTGAAGGCTCCATTTTACAATTTTGTCCCCCATAGACCTTTCTAATCATTTTCAACCAAATTTTCCCTCCAGTGCCCCTGAGGCTTATTTTACAAATTTACCTCTGTGACTCATTTTATTTTCAATTCTATTTTCAAATAATCGGGTACGTCCCGTTGCTTTATAAAAATTATCGGGTCCTTCCCACTTTTTTATGAAAAAATTATCGGGTACGTCCTGTTTCTTTACAAAAATTATCAGGGTACGTCCCGTTGCTTTACAAAATTTATCCGGGTACGTCCCACTTTTCTTTACAAAAATTATCCGGGTACGTCCCACTTTTCTTTACAAAAATTATTGAGTCCTTCCCACTTCTCTACAAAATCCATCCTTTTTCGCGATCTCCGTTATTCCAAGATTAAAGGAATAACATTTCGCTCTCTTTCGATCTCCGTTATTCCAAGGTGAAGGAATAATATTTCGACCTTTTTCACGATCTCCGTTATTCCAAGGTGAAGGAATAACATTTCGCTCTCTTTCGATCTCCGTTATTCCAAGGTGAAGGAATAACATTTCGCTCTCTTTCGATCTCTGTTATTCCAAGGTGAAGGAATAACATTTCGACCTTTTTCGCGATCTCCGTTATTCCAAGGTGAAGGAATAACATTTCGCTCTCTTTCGATCTCAGTTATTCCAAGGTGAAAGAATAACATTTCGCTCTCTTTCGATCTCCGTTATTCCAAGGTGAAGGAATAACATTTCGACCTTTTTCGCGATCTCCGTTATTCCAAGGTGAAGGAATAACATTTCGCTCTCTTTCGATCTCCGTTATTCCAAGGTGAAGGAATAACATTTCAACCTTTTTCGCGATCTCCGTTATTCCAAGGTGAAGGAATAACATTTCGCTCTCTTTCGATCTCCGTTATTCCAAGGTGAAGGAATAACATTTCGACCTTTCTCGCGATCTCCGTTATTCCAAGATGAAGGAATAACATTTCGCTCTCTCTTTCGATCTCCGTTATTCCAAGGTGAAGGAATAACATTTCGACCTTTCTCGCGATCTCCGTTATTCCAAGATGAAGGAATAACATTTCGCTCTCTCTTTCGATCTCCGTTATTCCAAGATGAAGGAATAACATTTCGACCTCTCTCGCGGTCTCAGTTATTCCAAGATAAAGGAATAACATTTCGCTCTCTTTCGATCTCCGTTATTCCAAGGTGAAGGAATAACATTTCGACCTTTTTCGCGATCTCCGTTATTCCAAGATGAAGGAATAACATTTCACTCTCTCTTTCGATCTCCGTTATTCCAAGGTGAAGGAATAACATTTCGACCTCTCCCGCGATCTCAGTTATTCCAAGATAAAGGAATAACATTTCGCTCTCTCTTTCGATCTCCGTTATTCCAAGATGAAGGAATAACATTTCGACCTCTCTCGCGATCTCCGTTATTCCAGATTGAAGGAATAACATTTCGCTCTCTTTCGATCTCCGTTATTCCAAGTTGAAGGAATAACATTTCGCTCTATTTCGATCTCCGTTATTCCAAGATGAAGGAATAACATTTCGATTCAGTCAAAGTTCTGAACTACGGCCTGGCTTGATTCCTCTGGGATACATAGGTAGCCTACTTTAGGTCCAGCCAATTCGTCACATATGACACCCCTTTCCCCAGTGGATTCCGAACTACGATTATGGCTTGATTCCTCCGGGATACGTAGGTAGCCTTTCATAAAAGGTCCAGCCACTCGACCAACTTGGTCACCCAATCCGTCTCGGCATTCGCCAGATTGGATCCTTTTCAATCGACAACCCCACTCGCCCCGCAAGTGACGTTGCCGAGGGGCTTCTGTAAGTACCCAAATCTGGCTCATGCCTTCCGGTTAATTTTCCCGGCAATTCGGTAATTTTTCCGGCAATTCCCCGGATTTTCCTAGAGTTCCGGAACAATTCCGGAACTGTTCCAAACCACCTAAGGGGGGAAGGGACTGCTTGGAGCCAAAGAAACACGTTTTTATTTTATGAGGAATTCCCTTCTAGAAGACTGCCACCTTGCATGTTTCTAGAAGAATCTGGATGTGGCTACTTATGTCGTGCGACATAATAGGCCATGAAGACTTCTAGAAGCTTGCCACCTTGCATGTTTCTAGAAGAATCTGGATGTGGCTACTTATGTCGTGCGACATAGTAGGCCATGAAGACTTCTAGAAGCTTGCCACCTTGCATGTTTCTAGAAGGAAAACGGTTATGGCTTGTTATGTCGTGTGACATAATAAGCCCATGCAGGCAGTCTATAAATAGAGGCCTTCACCTCTCATTTTGGGCACCCCTTTTCCACCCCTCAGTCCCCCTCTATAGAGAATATGCCCAGAAGCATCCTCTCTCCTCACATACCCCCTAAAACACACACTAATCCTCCAAATCACCCACCATTCAACCAATACACACACACACTTCCCACACACATCAAGAACCAAAGATTCTCATAGAACCAAGGCTTGATTTCAGTCCCCAGAAGTTGCTGTTTTGAAGGCTCCTATATCTAACGTGATATAGGAAGTCGTGGTCTTCAAGGGTAACGATTTTCTACCCTTTTCCTTTCCCTATCTTCATTATACATGAGATCTATATGCTAAATGTGTTAATAATGATATATCCTGATTAAAGTTACGTGCTTTAGTGTTATATTGCTTAGATCCATATCCATTTGCATATCATTTCATGTAAAAGCCCCGGTTTGGCATTGTTTTTGCATGAACACTCGAGATGAGTGTGGATCCCTCATATCCACACCCTCTTGAAGTGTTCACCATTGACAAACTTGCTCTCTGAGATCTGTTTGTGAAGTAACTTGGCCATATTGGTGCCTTGATACCTCTGCAAATCCCAGTTGATGAAGTCTCTGCAAGTGGCTAAGTATGTCACGCGACATAGGCAGCCTATGTCACGCGACAAACATAGCCAGTTTGCAGAAACTTCATATTTTCAAGCTGTAATCTGATTTTAACCCCCATGCTATAATCTGATGTCTATCTGCAATTTAGATAGTATCTTCATACATAAAAATGCCATCTTTTCACTAAAATACCATTTTTCATACATAAAGGTGCATCCTTTACACCTAAAGCCTATTTTCATGCATCAAAATCATTCCTTTTGCACTCAAAATTAACATCCTTTGCACATTAAAGGTGCATCATTTGCATTAAAAGTCATTTCTTTACATAAAAATGCATCTTTTGCTTTCAAAATAACATCTTTATGCATCATTTGCACCTAAAATGCTATTTGCCAACATAAAAATGCATCCTTTGCACAAAAATCATTTCTTTAACCAAAAAAGCATTCTTTACAAATCAAAAGCATCCTTTGCAACCTAAAATGTCATCTTTTCACTAAAAATGTCATTTTAAAACATGCATTTCCCCATTAGCAACCTTGGAACGGACCGGTGTAAAAGATCCTATCTTTACATCGTTCCTTCCATTAAAGGTTTCATAATTTCTTTAGAAAAGGGATAACCTTGAACCCTATATCTCCGATTACCACTTAAGATGAGTATGAAGCATCTATATGAGCTCGACCGTCTTAAAGTGTAGGATTGATGGGCTAAGGACATTCCTTCCTAAAGAACCTCATTTTTGGACTATAAAAGGGAGTCCCTCTCTCGATCACGCAAGTCCCGAGGTCAAAATGCGATGATCACAAGTCCAAGATGAGGACGGGATCAAAATCTCGAATACATAAAGTCCAAGAAATCCCGAGCGACAACCAATAAATGGCTTGTACATCCGGAAGACGACTTGGGACATTCCCCCCCCCCTTTTCAAACACATGCACACAAGAAAGCACGCAAGCAAGCACGGTTAATGGAATCTTGGGAGACTTGATCCGGCAAGGCACCTTGGGTGAACGACGATTCGTTCTTCCCAAGGGGTAACTTAACCTCCGAACCCATAAAAACTTTTTTTTCAAAGTTTTGAGGTAATCAAAATGGCGTGGCGACTCCGTTTTTCAAATTAAACCGGATGTCTTCAAACTCGCGTGAATTCCACAATTTGGGCACACATTCACAGTAGTGGAGAGAGGCAAGGTTGTCATTATTGAACGTAGAACGCGGCTTGACCTGAGCACTGCGGAAGTACCAAAAGACTCGGTTTTAGGAGAAGGGTTGACTCATGCAGTGTACTTGCTTGATTTTTTTTTATTTACAAAAGCTTTGTCTCTTTTAGACCTACTAAGTTTGGAAGGGATACCCCTTTTTCGCAACTAACTAAAAGTCCTAAAGTGGTGGATCCTAATGACTAACCATCTCGTATAGACACTTAATATGATATTTATGGGAAATACTTCAAACTTATGATAGGGCAAGATCTTTTAACAAGCACTCATCCTTACATGGCACGTCCTTTAAAAGGAAATCAATTTTTTAGTGCTCTTTTTTCTCTATAGATCTTGACTTATCACTGATTCGTAGTGACTCAACATAAAGACCTTATTAATTGTCTACATGAAAAAGCTAGTCAAACCAACCGGTCACAGGGAGTGTACTCCTAGCAAAGTGGGTGACACAAGGGTTAGATTTCAGGCTCCCACCATGCAGCCGAAGGGCACTGATGAGTGGATGGCCAAGTGAGACTCGGAAGGGAGGCGACATGATCACCACACTTCCCGCACTTTGGCTTCTCCGATGGGTTAAGGGTGTCTGTGCAGTGTGACACGGACTCTAGTGGTTGTGTGAGGAAAAAAAGTCTAATTCTTTTTAAAGAAAAAAGAGAAAGATTTTCTTTTTTTATGAGATGCATGCATGCAATGCAATAGTTAAGAACATAGGAAATAAAAAAGGAAGCAAAATACAACACCATAAAGGAAAACGAAAGTCTGACCCACTAAGTTTGAAAAAGTTCAAAAACAGTCCCCAGCAGAGTCGCCACTGTGAATACCCCGTTCTGATGCAACACGCATTCGGAGGTTTAAAATAAATAATTATGGAAAGTCGGACCGAAATAGGATATTCATTAAGTGACACTCGATTTAAACCATATTAAAAATATTAGTTTAATTTTATGAGAGTCGCCACGCCGCTTTGATATAGCCCAAAGCATTGAAAAAAGGCTAAACATGTGATTGGGTTCGGGGGTCAAGTTACGACAGAAGAAGAAACGTTATCACTTCTATTGCCCGACGGATCGGTCTTTCTAGCATGTGGGGTGTTGGTTGTGTGCGGTGTTTACAGGAATAGATAGAAGAAGCGGGATCATGCATAAGGAGGAGGGGAGAGAAAGAATTAATTGATGATCACACCCTAGAACCTTTGATTTAGGCCCTCGGAAGGTGCACTAATCAACGTTCATCCTTGGGGAATTGTTGATCATGGGATGATTATTACTAAGGTGGAAGGAAAGAAATAGTTCCTAGATCCATCGGGTTTCTTGGGTGAAACCATAGATCATCCTCGGCTATGCAAAATATATTAAAACAATCCTAAATCTAGCATATAGGCATAGTTAGAACATATTAGGCATGCAAATAAACTACCTTAATCCAATATGGCAATAATAATAATAAAGAACAGAATGAAAGGCTTACCAATTGTGGCAAGGCTTTGGGGTTTGAATCTAGCAAGATTCGAGGAATGTTGGGAGATGTGTGACAGGGAAATTCAAGTCTAGTCTTGACTCCTCCGTAGGAAAATGTGTGTTGAAAATGTAAACCGAGTGCACGTATTTATAGTGCTCGGGAAATGGGATGGACTGAAGGAAAGGGTCGATCGGCACTTCTAAGAAGGGTCGATCGGCTCTTTAAAATAAGGGTCGATCGGACCTTTCTAAGAAGGGTTGATCGATCCTTTTCCAAGCGTGGCTTTCACGCCAGCTGCCGACGGCGCGAGAAAGAGAAATGTGTTAAAAGATTAATTAGGGTTTTATCAACCCTAATCAGCTCAAAATAATTAAAATACCTTTTTTAGGACCGGGTACTAACAATAGCACAGCAGGATCAGGAGGATGCTTGTGAGCCATGGATAGCGCCTACCATAGTAGAAAGAAACTTTGATGTTGTTTAGCAGGAGCTCAAAGATGCTGAAGCCATGGAGGAAGATGACGAACCCGAGCAGCGAGTCTACTCAGAGTCGGGTAAACCCTTAAGCCCTCAGCAACATGAATCGATTACTGAGGATCGAACTGCCCATGACGACCCAAATGCCTCCGGCCCAGCCGTTTAATTTTGTTGAACTTTATGTGTAATGGAACAGATCTAAAAACAATTCTACTTTTTGTGTTTGTAACTATTTAAATGCCTTGGCCCAGTTTTTGGGAGGCATTATACTTTGTAACTTCTATTCGTACAAGTCTTGGCCCGTTTTGGGAGACTTGGTTATTTTCTATCATAGCTGACTTTATATCATAGTGTGTTGTATGCTTTCAATTCCAGCGTGTGTGTGTCGAGCTAGATTGGATTGGACAATTAAGTCGCTTTAAGACTTTGGTCGAACTGATTTTTGATAACTCAGTCGACCATAGACTTGTAAAGATTTTCCGCAAATGAGATTGACTCAGAGTCGAACCTGTTTGAGAGATCAAAACTGACCAAGGGTCGAGCTTATTAGATTGAAGTCGACCAAGGGTCAGACTTGATAAGAGAACTAGGCTGATTAAGAATCGAGCTAGTTAGAACGAAGCCGACTAAGAGTCGAGCTTGTTGGAACGAAGTCGACCAAGAGTCGATCTTGTTGTAACGAAGTCGACCAAGATTCAGACTTGTTGAAAAACCAAAGCTGATTAAGAATCGAGCCTCTTGAAACGAAGCTGACTAAGAGTCGAGCTTGTTGAAAAAATAAAGCTGATTAAGAATCGAGCTTATTGAAACGAAGCTGACTAAGAGTCGAGCTTGTTGAAACGAAGCTGACTAAGAGTCGAGCTTGTTGAGATTAGTGTAACACAATGTTTGGTCGAATAAAACTGTAATTTTTTATTGAAGTAGGAACATGCTTACATCAAATTGGAAGCTAGAACTATGACAAATTCAAACTTGGATTGCATTAGCTATGAACTGAACTAGGGACCTGAACTAAAAGTAGTATTTGATGAGGTGAGTAGCGTGCCATGGATGCTTCAACTCCTCACCATCAGGATGAGCAATCATGTAAGTCCCTTCTTTGATGACTCGAGTAACAAGGTAGGGACCTTCCCTGTTGGGAGATAGCTTGTTCTGTTGGGTTCTCCTTCCAGTTGCCTCGATCTTTCTTAGTACGTGGTCCCCTACTTGGAATGACCTTGTGTTTACCTTCTTGTCGTGGTAACTCTTGGTCCGCTGCTTGTAGTTGACCATTCAAAGGTAAGCTGTATCTCGCTTCTCGTCAATTAAATCTAGGTCGATCAATCTGTTAGTGTCGTTCTGTTCTTGATCAAAGAATGCCACTCTGGTTGTAGGGAATCTCAACTCAGCTGGAGCCATGGCCTCTGACCCGTATGCTAGAGCGAATGGGGTTTCCCCCGTGGGCCCCCGAGTGGTTATGTGAAGTGCCCAAAGAGCAAGGGGGAGTTTGTCCAACCAGTTGCTGCGTCGACCTACCAAGCCTGTCTTAAGTGAGGAGAGTACGAGCTTGTTTGCTGCCTCAGCTTTCCCATTTCCTTGAGGGTATGCAACAGATGACTGCCAATGTTTGACTCCTACTCGATTCATTTCCTCTTCGAAAGCTCGGGAGAATTGTAAGCCATTATCTGATACTATAGCTCTAGGAATCCCAAATCGACACCAGATGAAGTCATGTATGAAGTTGATAGCATTTTCCTCTGTGATACGAGCTAGTGGCTTTGCTTCGACCCACTTGGTGAAATAATCTATGGCGACGATCACATACTTGCAATTTCCCCGAGCGGGAGGGAAGGGTCCAATTAAGTCGACCCCCCACATATCGAACGGCCAAGCAGCGATCACTGGAGTTTGCTCTGTTGTAGGCATATGAGGTAGGTTGGCAAACCTTTGACATTGGTCACATTGTTGAACAAAGTCATGAGTGTCAGCTCTCATGTGTGGCCAGTAGTACCCCAAAGTGATCAGTTTGTCGGCTAGAGTTCTGGCCCCCGGGTGTCCACCACAGATTCCACTGTGTGCGGCTCATACGTGGCGAGTGATCTCTTGAGGGTGAATGCACTTCAACAATGTCCTAGTGTATGATCTTCTGAACAGCATGCCTCCTTGGATAACGTACCTCGGAGCTTTCTTTTTGATTGCTCGAGCCTTCTTTTCGTCCTCTGGGAGCTCGCCACTTTCTAGGTATGCCTTCATTTCTTCGATCCAACACTTGTTATAAACCCAGTTCCTTGAAGTTCCTTGAAGTGTCTTCCACACACTGGATTTGAACTCTTTCATATGTTGGGCCCTCGAGGTAAGAGATGGGCTCTTCATGTGGCTCGTCTGAAGTAGCTAGCTTCGAGAGTAGGTCGGCCAACTCATTGTCTTCTTGACCAATCCTTTGAATTTCCCAAAACTCTAAGTCTTTTATCAATTCCTTCACCAGGTCGTAGTATTTGATCAGAGTCGAGTTTAGCACCTCATATTCCCCTCTGACCTGATTGACTATTATCTGGGAGTCACAGTATGCCATTATTTTAGTTGCTCCGAAGCATTTGGCGTATTCGATGGCTGCTACCAAAGCTTCATACTCCGCCTGGTTGTTGGATGCATCAAACTTGAACGTCAATGACTCCTCATATACTGTCCCAGACTCTGGCTCGATCAGAACAATCCCAGCTCCACTAACATTCTTTGTAGCTGATCCATCTGAGTAGACCTTCCAACAATCGTCGGGTAAAGAAGTAACGAGCTGAGACTCTGACTCCTTCCTCTTAGCTTTCTCCTTTTGAGTTCGCTCCTCGCTATCTTCCTTGGTGAACGTCAGCTCGACCAAGAAATCTGCCAAGGTTTGAGCCTTCAATGCCTTTCGGGGTCGATACTCGATGTCGAATTCTGTGAGAGCAATTGACCAATTGAGTAAACGACCTGAACTCTCAGGCTTGTGTAGAATTTTTCTCAAGGGCGCATTCGTGAGCACCACAATAGGATGAGCCAGGAAATAAGCTCGCAGCTTCCTTGAAGCTACGACTAAGGCATAGGAGACCTTCTTCGCATTGTAATATCTGCCCTCAACGTCTGACAGGGCCTTGCTAACATAGTACACGGGCTTTTGAAGCCCTTCCTCTTCTCGAACCAGCACTGCTGCAACTGCTTTGTCTCCCACAGATAGATACACGAACAAAGTCTCTCCAGTAGTCGGGCTACTCAATAGAGGAGGAGTGGAAAGGTACTCCTTAAGCTGTTGGAACGACGAATGACATTCGGCCGTCCATTCAAAATTTTTCGTCCCCCTTAAAGCTTTGAAGAAAGGGAGAGACCTTTCCGCCGACTTAGCTATGAAGCGACCTAGGGCTACCATCCTTCCATTAAGTCGCTGCATCTCTTTGATACTGGTGGGCTCCTGCATGTCGACTAGAGCCTTAATCTTTTCTGGGTTGGCCTCTATTCCTCGTTGTGACACCATAAAGCCAAGAAATTTACCCGCTGCTACCCCAAAGACACATTTTCTTGGGTTAAGTTTCATGTCGTTGGCTCGCAAATTGGCGAATGTTTCCTTTAGATCGACCACATGACATCCGGTCTTTGTTTTGATGACCATATCATCGACGTAGGCCTCCATGTTTCGGTCAATCTGTGAAGCAAAGACTTTGTTGACCATACGTTGATAGGTCGCCCCTGCATTCTTTAACCCAAATGGCATCATAGTGTAGCAATAGATGCCTCCAGCTGCTTGGAAAGCTGTCTTTACGATGTCATCCTCATGCATCTTGATTTGATGATAGCCTGAATAGGCATCTAGAAAGCTGAGGGTGGAATGGGCAGCAATGGAATCAACAAGATTGTCTATTCTGGGGAGAGGATAGCTATCCTTAGGGCAGACAAGATTGAGGTTGGTGAAGTCGACGCACATTCTCCATTTGCCATTTGATTTCTTCACCATGACCACATTGGCTAACCACGTTGTATGTGTAGCCTCCTTTATGATACCTGCACTCAAAAGTTTTTGTACCTCAGCTTTTATGGCCTCCTCTTTGTCATGAGCGAAGCTTCTCAATTTCTGGGGTTTGGGCTTTATGGTCGGGTTGACCTCCAGTCTATGAACATCGACCTCCTCCTTGATCCCCTTCATATCTTCTACTCGCGATGCAAAGACGTCATTGCTTTCTTTGAGTAGCTTGACAATCTCTAACCTTTCTTCAGGTGACATTTGCTTTCCAAACTGAATTTTCTGTTCGGGGTAGGATGGATTTGTAATCACTGCCTCCAACTCGTCCACAGCCTCCAGCTCTGGACCATCTCTGAATTGTAGGGTTTCAATGATGATCTCCCTAACCCTCTGTCTTTCCCTGGCCCCCAAGTAGGGAGCTTCCTCAGCTATCATCTAATCCAGCTCATCTGCAATCTCGCTGGTGGTGGCCCCCGAGTTATTGTCGATCTGGAGGCATAGCTTGCCTATGGAGACTTGGTCGACCATAACTGTATCTGGATCGACCATGGTGGCTTCAGAGTGACGTGTCGACTCAGTCATGATCTCGTCATGTGAGCTATAGGTTGACTCCTCCACGATGGTGATTGTAGATAGTCGAGTAGTTTTGGTGACTGACTGAGACAGCTTCAGGTATCCTTCAGTAGTTTCAATCTCTAGCTCCCTCTTCTTTCTTTCCTGAAGGACGTGATCAAGGTATGCTCGAGCTGTGCCTTGTACACAGCAGACTCCAGCTGGTGTAGGGAATTTAACTCGTTGATGGGGGATTGAGGCCACCATTCCAAGTTCGACCTGGCCAGGGATACCAAGTATAGTAGCATAATCACTATTCACATCAATAACAATAAATTTTACCTTGGAAACAACCCTGTAGGGGTGTTGGCCCAGGTCGACGTCTAGCTCGATCTGTCCCTTGGCATCAACGCGATGGTTGGTGAAGCCTTCCAATCTGCCATCATACCTTTCGAGTTGCTCGTTTGAGAGACCCATTTCCTGGAATGTTTTGTAGAACAGAATATCCTTGCAGGCCCCCGTGTCGACTAAGAGTCTGCTCGTCGTACATCCATCAATGAGCCCTGGGATGATGAGAACTTGCTCTCTAGCCGCCATATTAGTTGCTAGCTCGTTTGGATAAAATCTAATTACCTCATCCCTGACGTAGCTCCTTGAAGGCACATGTGGGGCTTTGTTGAGCTGAAAAATCTTGTGTTTGATGGCTGTGTTGCTGGCTTGCTCAGTGATGACTCCCAAGTTCATCCTAGGTTGCCTCGGCTCCGGATGTCCACCTGCAGGTCGCTCACTGCCGCCTCCTTGAGGCCTTTTAACGTATGCGTCGAGCCTTCCCTGTTCGACCATCCTCTGAATTATGCGCTTCAAACTCATACAGTCCTCCGTTGTATGGCCCGTATCCTTGTGATACTCGCAATATTTGTTGTTGTCCCTTATGAACTTATTGGCCGGGTTCATAGGGGCAGGTGGGGCTAGCTCGACCGCATTCAATATTTCAGTCCGACTCATCGTTAGGGGAGTGAAAGCTTCGGGCACTTTCTCTATTGCCCTGGTTCTGTTCTTACCATTCTTATTGTTTCCCCCATTCTTGGTCGAGTCTTTTTTGTCATCAGCGACCTCAGTCTTGGGTCCTTTCCCATTCTTCTTTTCTTTTCTCTCCTCGGCCAATGCCACATTGTAGGCCTTCTCGAACAACTACTGTCGAGTAGTAACTGTTCGAACTGTCAGCTCGTAGTCCATGTCTGTAGAGGTAATTCCACTCCTGAAACAATTGATAACCTCTCTTTCCGTGAGATCCTCCTCGATCTTGTCGACCATTTCTTTAAACTTGGTATAGTAGCTCATCGAGCTTTCATTTTTCCCTTGCACCGAGTTGTTTAGATCGGTGACTGTCATCTTCCTAGCTCCAGCAGTTGAAAAGCGTTCCAAAAATTTTGTCCTCATATAAGACCAAGTTGAGATACATCCTGGTGCCAAACCATTGAACCATGTAAGGGCTGCCCCAGTGAGTGTGCTTGTAAGTGCCTTGCACATCATGTCGTCCTCGTGGGAGACAAAGCACATGGTGGCCTCCAAGTGTTGTATATAGATTTTGGCATTGGTTGCACCTGAATACTTTTCTAGGACTAACAATCTGAAACCTGGAGGAGGTCGACAGTCGAGCAACTCCTTGGCCAAAGGTTGAAGAGCAAAATCTTTGTGCTCGCTCTTTCCAGCACCTTCCTTCTTATCAGCTTCCCACTGCTCGAATTTCTTCTTCCATAGGAGCCACTCCCTAGCATCTGGCCTGTCAACCCTAGCATGGGATACATCATTCGACCTTTGCCTCTCTTTATGGTGATTCTCTCTCCTAGAATTGGCTCTATGTCTGTCGCTTCTAGGGGGAGTTATCTCTCTGTCCCTCCTATCCTTGTGAGAAGGTGACCTTATTGACTGAGTTGGCAACCTGCGCCTATCACCTCTTGGTGGCGACCTGTGCCTATCACCTCTTGGTGGCGACCTGTGCCTATCACCTCTTGGTGGCGACCTGCGCCTATCTTCTCTCATAGGTGACCTGCGGCCATTACTTTTCCTGTGGTACTGTGACCTTTGTGTCCTGGCCGGTGATCTACGTAAGCTTCGATTAGCCTCTAGTTGTGTTCTCAGATCTGATTGGGCTTCTTGCTCTTTATTCCTGTTGAGGCTAGCCCTCAGATCGTCACTTGGAACATGAATAGGTGATTAAGGCCGCAGCACCATCCTTTGCTTGACATTTTGTCCCACAGTTTCCTTCGACCGAGCACTCCTAGCATGCTCCCTGTTAGAAACTTGAGAGGGAGCCACCCTCTCTGACCTTCTATCCGCTTGTTCTCCCTCCTCCATTGCTAACAATTCGGCTAGAATTTGAGCTCGCTCCAACATCATTTCCTTTCTGCTTAGGGGGTTGGATGAGGGACTTGCCCTATTTCCAACATTCGTTTGCCCTGTTGGATGCTTCGGTGGACGTGGTGCTCCCTGTCCTTCCATAGGTTGCTTGTCCCTCCTTCCATCGGGCAATCCCCTGCCATCAGCAACAATATTAGATCGTGTTTCCCTAACGTGCTGACGCAGTGGAGGGGGAGGAGGCAAGTTAGAATTTCCAGCGTTTGCATTTGCGTTAGCATTTCCTTCGTTGTGTTCTAGTGAGGCCTCAGAGATATGTCTATCCGAATTCACCATGATTGCAGATTGAGAAAACTTTCGAGTTCAAGTTATGCACGACTTCCCGACAATGGAACCAAACTGATGCCGCAGGAAATGTGCTTATCAATCTTCCTCCACGTGGCAGGACTGATCACCTGACTCCTTGACCTGAAAACCAGAACCCACGACTAGCCGGATGTGTCTCCGGCTTAGACCCTCGGGCGTGAGAGTAAGTATATGAATTGGAGAGCAAATAATGTATTGAACAAGAGTATTCAAATGACAAAATTGCAGTTACCTTAGACCCTTTGTGGTTGTCCTGTATTTATAGATGATGGGTGTGATATATTTGGTAGGGCTACCTGAGCTCCGAGATTTGTGGGACAGTTATACATCGTGTGAACGTGTTCTGAACGGGGTTCCTGATTTGTAGGGAAATAATTATGGAAAGTATAGAGGCACGTGCGCTTGCAACCGTTAGGTCGACGCTTGCTTGGTGGGTCGAGGTCGCCACTCGAGGTTGGGTCGACCTGACTGATGGGTAGAGCTGGATCGTACCCGAGGAGAAACTGGGATCGTAAGGTTGGACTAAGTTAGGTCGGGGTCTGATAGGCCAGACAATGAACTTAAGTCGACTAATTAATAAGATGGGCCTCGATCCATGTAATAATTGGGCCTAGCCCACTGAGATTGTGGTGGCTACAATCGCTTGAGGAATAGGCTTTGCTCGCTTGGTCCAGCTCGACACTTCTGGTATGTTCAAATGGATTCATATATTAGGATTCATAATTATTATCACTTTATACTATTTTAAATAATATAAATTAAGATCAGTCTCATTCAATGGTTCGTTCACAAAAGATTTGGGTTGGGAAGTTTGATATATTCCGATAGTTCAATACGAACATTAGAACCCTAATGATTTCTCTCTTTGTTAATATATTCCGCTAGGTCAATATAAACATTCAAGAAATTCCATTCAAATCATAAGAACATTAAAACCTATATTCAATTAAATTTCGTTAGGTTATCAATTAAATATGTTTATCTCAATAATGGTCAATGTATAAACTATCCACGCTAGTGCAATAGTTTATATCCAAATAAAATCAAGAGTTGAAGAGTATATTAACCATACAATTGATCTCAATAACAATCTTTAAAAATATTGAGAAAACAAGAATGAGATAGAAGTAGGAATGAATGAAACCTTAGTATAAAGATCAAATTGTTATTACCCAATCCACGAATCAAGATGTTTAGTCACTAAAGGCCAAAAAGACAAAAGAATAAAAACTTAGTTCTTCAACCTTGAAATCCTTCTTTTAACAATTACAAAACCTAAACTATGATCAAAAGATGATACAAATCCTAAAATATGTGTTGCATTTATATTAGGGAAGGAGGAACTAATTTCCAGTCAAGGAATCTTTCTAAATCCTCCTCTGATCTGGAGAGAAACACGTCAATTCGCTGCCAAACCGCAAGGGTGCGGTCTCACCCCTAAGTGGGTGTGGTCACGCTCATCTTCTGGATATTCTGCGTGGCCTCTCCCTCTCCACTGCGCGAATGCCCAAAGTTTCTGGACAAAGGATGTGGTTGCCCCCTTTCATGGGTGCGGTCGCACCCTTCCCTTTTTTCAACTTCAGGTCCTTCCTTTTTACTCATTTGTCATTCCGACCCCTGCAATTACACAAACACTAAAAATATATCAAAAACACTCAAGGTTGAGCAGAAAATAGGTGTAGAAGTATATCATTTGGATTGGTGAAAACTCATCCATCAGTAATCTCTAATTAGTTAGTTAAAACAAACTTTGATTGTAGTCTTAAAATTATGAAATGATATTTCAAAACTATAAGTTGTGAATAGTCATCACCTTCCATTCAAACATATGAGAATATTTTAGTTTCTTATCCTAGTATCAAAGTGCAACGGTTAAATGCTCCAAATATCCAAGTTGAACAAGTTTCAAAGGAGAGCAACAAACCTCATGTCAAACATGTTTTGAAGGATATGAATGATGTTTTGACAGAATAATGGTTACGTCTTTGTATCAATTTATATGATGTTAATATAAGAGACAAAATTTGAGAGCATACCTACAATAAGAAACGAAGATGTGGTCGAACAGTTTCAACCTATATAAAAAAGCGAAGATTTTTATCTCAGCATTAAAATATAGTTTAAGCACCCTGATTATATGATTGTAACACTGGTCCTCTTTTGTAATTAGTTTTAGGGGTGTTTCTTTTACTTTTGTTTATCATATTGTAGACACCCCATTATGAACCCATCGGAGCAGATTAATACCACTCTATGTCTCGCCTTGAGTCAAGAGTAGAAATCCACAATTTCGTCATGTTTCGTTAAGTTTTGACTAACGAACGTTAGTTTGGACTAAACTGCATACGGGATAACGAGGGAAGGACAAAATTGTCCACTGACAGCCTTGTCCCGCGCAAAACAGTCGTGTCCCATGCGATACTAAGCCCCTGCAGACGTGCAGAAGCCAGTTTCCTCGTCAATTTCAACCTCTTTCTTGATAAAATCTTATCAATCCGATCATCCAATATAATTTGGATTCTGAAACCTTCCCAAGGTGGTTTACTTCTCCACCTTCACCTCTCCAACACCCTATAAATACTTGAAGACTTTCAGTATTTCAGATCCCTGACACTCCTGTCAACCTTCTACATTTTACTGGTTTCTCTCCCTGAAAGATTCCTGTAAAATCACCCCTAAAATCGCCTAAAGTTTGTTTATACCCTTGTTGATCAAAAAACATCCAAGAATGAATCAAGAACCGAGGCGAAGCTCTGTCCGCATCAAGATTTGACTCTAAACTTGAGTCAAAACTCTGTCCGAGTCTCTTCACACGAGGTAATCTTTCTCCCTTTCTCTAATTGATTGTTAGAGTGGTATAATACATCAAACTTAGGATCGGCCTAGAGCCTCCCCAAATCATGGGGACGGTCTCGAAACAATCGATCCTATATTCCATTTAACCTAGTTAAATGGATTCTTTTACTTGTTTCTTTAAAAAAACGTCTTTTCTTTGAAAACCTCTTTTTTTTAGCAAGATCGATCTCCGGATTGAGTGGAATGGGTGCTCCTTGACCTTCCCATTCCATAACCTAAGTCCCGAACCCAAAATCTTTTTTCAAATGATTTTTTCTATAATTACAAGTAAATAATATAGGTGGCAACTCCAAGATGTTATCTGATAATGGCTCCCATTTCGAAAAAGAAACCGATCACCTCTTAACAGAATACAAAATCGTAGGACATAAGTCATCTCCTTATAGGCCTCAAACGAATGGAGCAGTTGAAGCCGCAAACAAAACGATCGAAACCATCATCAGAAAAAATGGCAGTCACTGGAAAAGATTGGCCCGACAAGCTACCCTTCGCACTTTGGGGATACCTCACTTCAGTCTGAACAGCTACAGGAGGGACTCCATACGCCCTCACATACGGAATGGAAGCTGTTCTACCAATAGAATTGGAAATACCATCACTAAGGGTTCTCCTAGAAAACCAAATGAATGAAGTTGGCTGGTTAGAAAGCAGATATGAAGAGTTAGCCCTGCTAGACGAAAGAAGAATGGCAAGAGCTTTCAACAAAAAGGTTAAGAGAAGAAACATCAGACTAGGCGACCTGGTTCTCCGCCCTGGACCTTTCAACCCTCTAGGCAAGTAGGGACCAAGATGGATAGGACCCTACATCGTGAAGAAGATATTCTCTGGGGGAGCCCTTCAGCTGGTGGACTTAGACGGAGATCAACTACCGAAGCCGGTCAACATGGACAAGCTCAAAAAGTACTTCGCGTGACTTGGCCTCTCAAAATGAAAAAAAAAACCGCTCGCTAGGTTGGAAACACCGAAAGGGGCGGCCAAAGAAAAAATTAGAGCTTGCACAAGAAAAAAAGCTCGCTAGATTGAAAACCTGAAAGGGTGGTCTAGGCAAAAGCAAGGGTGTGCATTGAAAAAATTGAAAGAAAAAAAAAGGAGGTCTTGTCCCGCGCGAGACTCCCCTTCGGTCTGAAATCAACTTTGTCTTTTTCTCTAAAAAATGAACTACGTTAGACCTGAGCCTCTTATTTAATTGCTGTAAAAGAGGAACGTAGGCAGCCTTCGGGTTCGGTCTATTCAAATAAATAAATAAAATTTTGTCCTTTTATTAATCGAATGCATTTTTATAATAACCAAGGAAAAATACTAACGACAACGACTAATTTGCTAAGCTAACAATCTTGAAAAAAAATACTAATAAATAAAACTAGCGATCTATCAAAGCAATCTCTTGGTACTCCCTAAGATCTAGCCTTTCATTGACTTGGTAGGCCGACGGACATGATCACCCCCGTCATCTCGATCTCTCTTGCGCTTTGGACCCTTCGAAGCAGAACATCACTCGAGACGAGTGAAAACGGATCTCGAAAGCCTTTTGAAAATATAGGGCCTATCCAAAGCTTGCATCTTTTCGGGAAGACCCTTACCTCTTCTCTCGTACCAATCCCCATCAAGAAAATCTTGGGTTGGATCAGTCCGTACATTAGCAGGATCAGACTGGGCCTCGCTCCTTCTCAAAATACTGCTCGCCGCGAAGGAATCTCCTAGCAGTAAAAGCCGCATATCATCAATCTTCTCAGCACTTGGGTGACCGGTATGAAGGAACCAATCCAAATACTTGTCAGATAAGAAGACACTTGCATCAAAAGTCCGAAGGTTTGACCAATGATCTCGATTAGTTCCTTCACCCCATGCTTGCGCTAACACCTTCGCAAAATCTACACCAATATAGGACACTTCGCGAGAGGTTCCTTCAAAAAGATAAGTATCCTGCTGTTGGCCAAAGTGACGATGCACCCGCTTGGGAAAGTAAAACGAAGAATCTCGCAAACCTAGAAGAACAACCCTGTCAAAACCCTTGGTATTGGCAGTATACTAGTTCAGTCTCCAATAAGGTGGGCACCAAATAATATCTGATGTGGCGGTTTTTGCAAGCAACTTGGCCCACCCATCCACCGAAAGATCCTTGATTAGTGACTTCCTCATATGGTACGTAAAGGGAGAATAATCCAATGGAGGAGCTACCAACTTGAGATGTTCCCTAAGCCAAATAGTCAACAAAAGAGGACTCCCTTGAGTCATGGCACCGGTCTTATGTAACTCATCAAGACCATGCAGGCTCTCACCCAAGATTAGCTAAATGATGTTCCTAGAACCTTTCCTAGCTTGTAGAACAATTTCCACCAATTGGGAGTCGACCAAGCCATCCCTACACGTGAACAAAACATCTCCGAACAGAGAAAGGGCCAGAAAGTTCCGTTTGTAAACATGGAAGGCCTCATCATCCGAATCTCCGCTGAAGCGTTCAAGAAAAGAAGAACAATCCACCATCTGCGTCGAACCAACTCATAGCAAGTGTCAAGGGGGATCCCCAACAATTCATTCAAAGCCTCTGAATGGTTCCTATTGAATTTAGGAACTGTAATCTCACTAGTCAAAGGCATATCCAAGATAATAGCAAACTCCTCAATGGTAGGAACCATCTCATTAAGAGAGAGATTAAAGAGATGAACAGAGGGATCCCAAAATCGCGCAGCCCTGCAGAAGATTTCAATCCGGTTGGAGGTTCTTCTAAGTGAAAAGGATTCTAAATCCGAATTCTGCAATAAACTTATTGCGAGATCGTTATGAAATGACCTCACAAAACTCCTCGATGCTTGCCTGAACGCTTCAACTACATCGGACGACAGAGAAAAATCATCATTAATCATTGACGTTGGGACGATCTCCTTGAAGCCATGGATCACAGGGTTAGAAAAGAAGTCAAGAATTCGACCCTAACAAAATATCTCTATGATTTGAGAGGCCTGAATGGGTTATCTGGCCGGACTACAGGGTGATTATATAGGGAAAAACTGACAGAATCCTGTTCGAAGAAGAAAAGAACTCTTCCTGAGTAGCGTGTCTCGCGCGAGATACCTAGTCCCGCGTGATACAACCCTTCGGCAATTCCAGCAGCACTCCTGCACAAATAAGCAATCTAACCCCGACTTACCGAAGCAAGTCTCGAATCCTGCAAATGCAGTTCCTAATATGCAAAGTACGCATCAAAACCAGGCTCAAAACTTTGACCTAAACGGTCATTTCTTTCCAACACGAAAGTTGAGAAAGTTAAAAAATTAACTAGACCTAGGATTAGGAATTAAGAAAATTTTGTTGTTGTGCTACCTACGTGCTAACAGGTACCAAAAAAGAAAATTGTCTGGGTCCACCCGGTCAATATTTACAAGTTTCAAGAGATAAATGGGGAGAAAGGGGGGATCACACCATCAAGTTGCCCGAGCTGCCGGCACCCCCATCATCCTCACCGCCGCTGGGGCTACCGTCCCTCCTCGACCATTTGGCTCCACAAGATGGGGTCACTGCAGAGGCTATCATCGACGCCGCTGAAGTCGCCTTTTGAAACAGCCTCTCAGACAGGTCCGACACCAAGGACATCAATCTAGCCATCTTGCTCGCTCCACGGTTTTAATTAGCCGCGAACATGGTAATCTGATAACAAAAAGGATGCTCAGATGAAGTCGGACATATACACATATATGGATGAATATGGGAAATAGTATGAACAGAAGTGTACCAAAGAGGCATCGGAAGGGAGGCAGTAACCCTCAGGAATATGATCTGTGATCGGGATGTGACCCACCATCTGCATACCTCCCATCATATACGTGAAGCTCGGAGGACCATAATCCGGTGCAAAAGTCACGGGACCCGCATACTGTAATGAAGTGTTGGGGGCTAATGAACCAGACGCAGAGCCGAAAGTAGAAGCTCGAGCACGTGAACGCCTACCACCTACCACAAGGGGACCCATCAAGCGAGGCAAGAACTCCTCATATGAAGCCCCTCGGATAATGCAATCCGCCGCCGCATATCCATTCACCAGATGGGCATAATCCCCGTCAGGAATGAAGTGGGTGGGGTGTATTGCCCTAGGTGGATCCTCTGACACCCTATAGGGAAGTGAACCCCAGCCATATTGAGGGAAGACTCTCTCACCTAGATACATGGTATCCCCCTCCAGCGATACCAAAATCCTCTGCAACTCGGTGACATCCCAGGCATGGTGAACCTCTCGCTCCAATAAGGCCCACGGATATAGGCCCAGCCGCTCAAACTCAAAACTATCCAGCATGGACCGCGCCTTCTCAACGGTCAAGGTCCAGTCTTGATCCCCCTCCTCCTCGTCCACTGTACGGTTGGAGTGGATCCACCTCCTAATGTCCAGAAACTTGGGATTTAGATCATCTAGCTCAAACTTATGCAATTGAAAGACGGCATATCCCCATATTTATACAAGAAAGCAGAACTGATTCAATACAAAGCGCATGCAAAAAAAAAGTGTAGATAAATGACAAAAGACGGAATCAAAAAGTGTACCTCCCAATCATAAGAATACCCTGACAGGGTATCCTTGGTGTGCCTGCATGCCTCATCCATGGCATGATAACAGAAGGCCAGTCCGGCTGAGCCCCAATCATACGTCCTCACCAGGTCCAAATCCACTAGCAACCCCAAAAGAGCAAGGTGAGCCGTGGAAGAATGGTTAGCAAAGATGGTCTCTGATAAGATATACCAGAGAGCACCCCTCACCAACCGATCCGTATTCGCATTGGGCTTATCAGCATAAGCCTCGAGCTGAACGCGAAGAGGTGACAACTCAGCAGCAAACCCCTTAATCTTTGTAGGGGCAAAACCAATCAACCGCATCCATTCAGCTGGATTCGCAGGCTTGTAACCCACATTCTTCGGGAGGGCAACACCGATGAACTCCAACCCGGTGATAGCAAGAAAATCAGTCGGGGTCATCGTAGCTTCCCCGAAGCGAAGATGGATCGTGTGGGTAGTGTCCCACCACCTCTCCCTAATCGCCTGAAGGACTTAAGGAGTCCGCCTCATCCCCCGGATGCTATCCATAAAAGTAAGGAGCCCCGTCTGAGCCATCCTAGCCCGGACTCCGTTCAAACCCTTGACTTTGTCCCACAAAGCCTTGACAAATTTAGCACTTCCCCTACAGTTCTTGGTCGCCCTATAAGACTGCAAAATAGAAGGCAAGGGAGCAATGTCAGAAATTATTCCATGGCAAAACTTCAACGAAATAAGAGAAAATTTTCATTGAGGCATTTCATCAAACACTTGGCGAGCGCATTAGAAAACCATGTTCAAGGAAGCATTTGGCTACCTGAATCAACCCTCCCTACAATCCATGATGTGTAGGGAATTCGCATACACGCCAATGCAATAACAACATCAACAAAAAACGTGCATGCAATGAACGAACCTAGTTATAAGACAAAGAAAGAAAGAAAATAGCCAATTTTGATGAAATGGGGGGGGATTAAAAAAAACATGGATTCAATTCAATGCAAAGTATCAAAACGAGATGAAGAAAAGAATTCTTACCAAACCATCCCGGATGGCATGGGAAATGTGCATAGGCCGATCGAATGTGAGGTTGTCCCTCGGATAATCCTTTCCGAGCAAGTAGCTACCAAAAGTCGGATTCTTCTCTTGAGCCATGGATGATGGAAGAGGAAAGGATTGATATGTTGATTGAGAGGAGAAATCAACAAACAACACACAAAAAATCTCAGAGAAAAATGCCTCGGCTCGAACTTGAAAAGAGAATTTGAAAATGGGTGTTTTAAAAACAAACAACAGCTGCTGTTATATTGCCTCGACAGTCATTGTCTCGCACGATACAAGCTATCTCGCGTGAGACAACCCCATTGGAAATATATGAAATTGTCCTCAACAATAAGCGTCTACACAACTTCAAAATTCAAAATTTTGACACATTTACCCTTGAAAGTGATACCCTAGCTAGGAAACATAGAAAAATTGGGACCGCAAGTCACGAAACGAGCCGAACGTGACATACGCACAATCGCCCAGCACGACATTCAGTCACCCGAAAATGATTGGTCCAGAGATCAAGTCATCCCACACGATTCAACACCCAGACAGGTGAATCGTCAAATCAAAAGCTCGATTCAGAGCCCAGACAGGTGAATCGTCAAAATCAAAAGCCCGATTCAGAGCCCAGACAGGTGAATCATCAAATCAAAAGCCCGATTCAATGCCCACACATGTGAATCATCAAAATCAAAAGCCCGATTCAGAGCCCAGACAGGTGAATCGTCAAATCAAAAGCCCGATTCAATGACCCGACAAGTGAATCGTCATCCTCAGAAAAAGCCCGATTCGGAGCCCAGACAGGTGAATCGTCACAAAACCAAAAGGACTCAAAGGACCGGACAGGTAATCCTTTATTTTCTAACATCTTTTCTCACAGGTTCGGAGCCCAGACAGGCGAATCTTCAAATGAACAGGTATATTCAGAATTGGGTCTTGATTTGATTCCTGATTATGAATTTACCTTTTCAAAAATAAAATCTCCTCAATTTTCAAAATAATTTTCAAAATACCTAAAGCAGCCTTTTAGTGTTTTGGAGTCGAACTATGTTATGATCTGATTCTCCGATAGAGATACGAAGGAAGCCGTGCGGCTCGACTATCCGGATGTCCAGAATGATGCCTTTTCAATCGTCGACATGACTTCTTTCATAAGACTTGTCGACAAGGGACTCTGTAGACACCCCATTCTGAACCTATCGAAGCAGATTAATACCACTCTAAGTCTCGCCTTGAGTCAAGAGTAGAAATCCACAATTTTATCATGTTTCGCTAAGTTTTGACTAACAACCATTAGTTTGGACTAAACTGCATACGGGATAATGAGGGAAGGACATAATTGTCCACTGACAGCCTTGTCCCGCGCAGAACAGTCGTGTCCCGCGCGATACTAAGCCCCTGCAGATGTGCAGAAGCCAATTTCCTCGTTGATTTCAACCTCTTTCTTGATAAAATCTTATCAATCCGGTCACCCAATAGAATTTGGGTTCTAAAACCTTCCCAGGGTGGTTTACCTCTCCACCTTCACCTCTCCAATACCCTATAAATACTTGAAGACTTTCAGTATTTCGGATTCCTGACACTCTTGTCAACCTTCTACATTTTACTGGTTTCTCTCCCTGAAAGATTCCTGTAAAATCACCCCTAAAATCACCTAAAGTTTGTTTATCAACCTTGTTGATCAACAAACATCCAAGAAAGAATCAAGAACCGAGGCGAAGCTCTATCTGCATCAAGATTCGACTCTAAACTTGAGTCAAAACTCTGTCCGAGTCTCTTCACACGAGGTAATCTTCCTCCCTTTCTCTAATTGATTGTTAGAGTGGCATAACACATCAAACCTAGGATCGCCCTAGAGCCTCCCCAAATCATGGGGACCGTCTCGAAGCAATCGATCCTATATTCCGTTTAACCTAGTTAAATGGATTCTTTTACTTGTTTCTTTAAAAAAAAAAACGTCTTTTCTTTGAAAACCTCTTTTTTTTAGCAAGACCGATATCCGGATTTGGTGTAATGGGTGCTCCTTGACCTTCCAATTCCATAACCTATGTCCCGAACCCAAAATCTTTTTTCAAATGATTTTTTCTATATTTCCAAGTAAATAATATAGGTGGCGACTCCAAGATGTTAAGAAATTCACGCATCGCTACACATATATGCGCAAGTTCACCCATTGCGAGTCACAATATACCTCTTTTGTTCACAATTGAACCGCTCTTTGATTATTGTAATAGTTGTTTCCTTTAACTTTTGTAAACACTGTATATGAGTTCATCCCTTTGGTGTGCATCTAAAGAAACAATTTATATACTCCCTCCGTCCCACTTCATTTGAGACCAAAAAAAATGGCACAACTATTAAGGAAAAATGATGTAAGAAAGAGAAAAAGGTAAATGTTGTGAGTATGAAAAATTAAATAGGAGAGAGAATGAGTGGGAGGAATAGTTAGGAGAGAGAATGTTGTGAGTGAAAAAGTAAAATAGGAGAGAGAATGAGTGGGGTAAATAGTGAAGATTCCTTTCCATTTTGGGAAGTATCAATTGAAGTGGAACGGACCAAAAAGGAAATAAGTATCAATTGAAGTGGGACAGAGGGAGTATATAAATAATTGAGATAACTTGTTACATTGTTTGAGTGAATTTATGATTGCATGATTTTATTTTTGTATAATAGTTTATACTTTCTTAACTAATACGTGTAAATTGGTATGTTGTAGCTTCAACAAAGGAAAGGAAGATATGAAGCAACATAAAGTAGGATAATGTCAAATTATTTTGAGTGGGCAAACTTTGAAATAGGTTAAAAAACAACAAGCTGGTCAACTCAAAAAGAAATTTCTGGTAAGTTTCTTGAATCACTTTCTTAATTTATTAGTTTAAAAATTCTTTGGTATATTTAAGACTATAAACTATGATACTAAAACTTTGGCTTTCATTTAAGATTTATTTTTTTTGAATCCGTCACTGGAGTTGATCCATATCACTTTCAAGTACATAATATACTTGCACATTTACTATTTGTAGCGGAAATTAAGAAATAATGTTATAAAATTTGGTATTGTGAGTGAATAGAAGAGAAAAAGTGGAGTAGGGAATAATAAGTGTATAGTTAGTATGATTATAACAAGTTAGTGTGATTATATCAAGTGTGTCTCACAATAAAAATAACACTATATACTTTCCTTTTTAACAAGTGTGACTAACCAATGAGATAGTTTAAATGGCAAAGTGTGTAAGTTTAAATGGCAAAGTGTGTAAGGCTCTTCGGGACGGAAAGAGTATATTTTTAAAAAGTGCTTAAAGGAAATGACCAAATTTAACAAAAATTATTCTAAAGTGATTTTTTCACCATATCCTTTTATATTTGTAAAACTAAAAATTTAGAAACTGAAATGTAAGAATATTTATGCATATTTTTGTAACTAAATTTTATAAAACCAAAAAAATTGATACTTTCTCACTCAGTTCAATTTGAAGTTTCACTTATTTTTCAAATGAGTAAACTACTTTTCTGCCACTCGTGCTATTCCAGACTATCATTTTGACACTCGTACTCCTAAAACAATAAATGTTTGATGCAAACTATTTTTTTATCAACCAAATTAACTATAATTTCTAACACAAGTTAAATATTTAACGGGTCAATTCTAATAGGCAATTGTTGACCAGGTCAACGTTTACATGGCACTGACAAGACAAAAAAACTCACACTAATTTTTCTTTATTTACTTTCCTATTTTAACCTAAAACTAATTCGAAAAACATAAAAAAAGAACCTTCCTCATTTATTTCTTATGCCTTCTTCATCGCTAAACCCATCTCGACCTCCACCCATCCCCCAGTCGGCACTCTCTCATCCACCCAAACCATTCCAGTCCATCAGTGGCAACAGATCTCACCGTTAACCCATCTCAATCATAGTACACGGTCTACACCCGACCATCCTTTAACGCTCCTATCATTCTTCCCCTACCACGATCTGTTTTTTTCTCTCTTACTCGATTATGATATGTTCATCTTTCCTATTCTATTACAGTTCACTGCTGTCGAATCTCCTCTCCTCCATAAATTTCTATCTCTTTCGCCTCTCCATCAGACTTGTTAGAATCAGTCATCATTGTCACTTGATATTCCCATAACCGTCAGTTCCCATCTCCCCCATCTTGTTGTTGCTTCCCCCTCCCCTCATCCATTCTTAATCGCCGACGTCGACCACCTTCCATACAAATCCTTCCTTCTTTCTACCTTCTTCTCCTCCCAACAACACCATTCCCAAACCTCACCTTCACCTTTGCCTTCTCCTCTCCCACCTACTTTCCCCACTTTTTCAACATTGATCAGATTGTGTATATAAAAATGGTATTTGAGTCTCAGATTTGACGAATATTCTAAATTTTTGAGTCTTGTGATTCAGTCTTTGTTGGCCTGATAGTGACGGTGGTGGTGGTGGTAGTGATGGTAGAAAAAAATAAATTAGAAAGTAATATGTAAAAAGAAAAAAATGAAGAGAAAAAAAGGAAAATTAGTGTGAGTTTTTTTGTCTAGTAAGTGTCATATAAGCATTCACCTGGTCAAATTGTCTACTAGGACTGACTATTTAAATATTTTACTGGCGTTAGAAATAATGGTTAATTTGGTTAATAAAACAAACGTACACATCATATATTTATTGTTTCAGGAGTACTAGTGTCAAATTGATATTTTTAAATAGTACGAGGGGTCAAAAAAGTAGTTTACTCTTTTTAAATGAGTGTCTCATTTAAAGATGGGTCAATTGCTATTTGGTTACCCAAGTTTTATCAGATTTTGCAATCGGTTATCAAATTTGTCAAATTTGTATTTCAATTCCTCAATTTATTGAACTGGAGCAATGTGGTATAAAATGGATGGCTGTTAAAAAATGTGGTATAAAATGGATGGGTTGTTAAAAAATTAACGGAATAAACAACATCCGTCACGCACACAACATTTTGAGGGGCAAACTTGACATTTTGTTGAGCATTTATAGGGTAAAAGTGTAATTACAACATAAAATCACGTGCCAAGCTATTTCTGCCGCAGCTCAGGCTCCGCTTTATCCAATTCGTTGTACAAAAGCCAAGAAATTCATGCCCGCTTCACCAAGTCAGGTTATTTTTATGATACTTTTGTTTAGAACTGGCTAATTAATTTCTAAATTTTTGTTGGCAATGATTGTTTCTGCTCCTCGAATTTTTGATGAAATTGATTACCCAGATGTTGTTTCTTGGACTTCGATTTTATTTAGGTTTTTCTAAATGTGGGTTTCTAGATGAAGCAATTGTTTGGTTTTCGTTGATGTATGTGAAGCCTAATGCAATACACTTTGAATGGTATAAATCGAGGTACAAACATGGATTCATAGTCGGGAAGGCCCAAAGGATTGGACCCAAAATATAACCCACACAAGTCTCAATTACGACAAAAGGAGTGGATTTTCCCTACCTTTGCTATTCTTGCCTCCTCGTCATTCTCACTATGTCGACCTAGACATAGCAGAGCGTATAATGACTAAGGTCAAACAAAACTCAATGCCGAGCAAGCATCTCTCAAGGCCGAGGAAGGCATCCCTTCAAAGACGAGGAGACCCTCCTCGGTTATCAACTTAAGCAAGGGAACAGTTTCCTATCCTTCCCAAATCTCTTCGCCGGTGTCATGCAAGGCCGAGCAGGCCATATACGACGAGGAGGACGTCTCATGGGAACACGTGCAAATTACTATTTATTCAATCCTACACAAATAAGGACTACGAACAGTTATAATTCCCCTATGATTATAATCTTATCCCTCAAGTTTTCTTATCCAGCAAGGACTGAACAGTTATAATCCCTCTATGATTATAACTTCCTCACCTATGAATTCCTATTCAAAAAGGATTCTACCATGCTATGCCTATATATACAAGCCATAATTTACATTATTTTGTAATCTATCTTTTGACTCTAAACTCTTGTCAATTGATTTCTCTCTAAACACAAATACTTATTCTCACACCGGAGGGTCTTCGCCGGTGAAGCACCAACTAAGTTTACGTGTTTGTTCATCTTTTTCAGGCTATTCAATCATCTAGGATACAACCTTTCGCTGGATGGGCTGATCCGAACGTTTTTGGCATCATCAGTTTGGTTCCATTGCCGGGAAACGATTCGAAAAATCCATTGAATAGCTTGAAAAATTCTTCTCTAATCTCCTAATCCTAATGAAAGACGGACGTACTGCCAGTGTTACTCCTGAACACGATAACATTCTTGAGGAAAAGACTCATGGCAACATAAGGACTGCTTTTCCTTTTCCTAATGGGGAACTGCCTCCTCCCCCGTCGCAGAATGATGGGCTGCCGCCCCTAGGAGTGAATCTGTGTTCTAGGGGACAACCGGTAACTGACACATTGCAGACGAATCCTCCTCATCGTCGGCGCCGAGGAAGGCCTGTTGGGTTTTGGGGTTACAAACGCAGCGGAAATCTTTATAAAATAACACAAAACCCTAAGCCCTTGATTCTGTCTAGCATGAAGAGATGAAAATATAAAATAGAATCACATGCCTTGAATGCGATTAAGTTTGTTCAAAACGAATCTCAATAGCGAATCTCAAAAACGTTGAAGAAGTTTTTGATCTTCTCCTTGTTCTAAACCTTGTGATGAATCAACGATTGAACGTCTTCAAGCTTTTTGTGATATAGTAATCACCCTCTATCGGTAATCCACATGCGAACGGACCAAGAACACTTCTTGTTGGATTGCCAGATGATCCCCGATTGTTGAATCAATATTCAACAATCAATGGCTGTTGGTAGAATGAATCTATGGATTTTGATCTTTGATTCGTAATCAAAATCAACCAATTAGTGTTTCTAAAACTCTAATTTTTGTCACTTTTTGCTGGGACAAAAGGGTTCTATTTATACTTGTTATAAATCCCTAACACTTAGGGAAAAGAGTCCTTTTTCCAAGCAAAAACAGATTTCCAGTGCTGCCAGGACGAGTCGTCCCCCAGGGCACGAGTCGTGAGCGCGAGTCGCCCATAGGGCACGAGTCATCCCCTAATTCCAGCACTCTGATTCATTCGTCCCTGCCTTGGGGAATAGTTGGGCCAATTGGGACGAGTCATCCCCTTAGGCACGAGTCGTCCCATAGGGGACGAGTCGTCCCTTGACCCCAGAATTTACCCTTTTTGCCATTTTCAATCTGTTCTTTTGTGTGTGAACCTTTAGGAATTATATTTTATGTTAGTAGTGAGTTGAAACATCAACCTCACAAGACATAAGTGACTTCTAGCAAGTCATTATGTCCACCCAATTAAATATAACCTCAAAGCTTGATTCCTTGATAGATCAATGCCACAATCCCTTTGTCCACCATGTCAAATTGAACATGAGTCATGGTCCATGTCAACTCATACCGTTCAATGCTTTCTCGATTCCGAATATGTTGATAATCCAAATGCATTTGATCTCTATCAAATCACTTGAGTGTGGCAACACATTTCATCAACATCATTCATCGAGGAGCCCAAGCAAACATCTCTCTCAACGAGAGGGACAAATCCCATCTTGACTTATCATTCTTCCCTACAAGAATCCAATCGTGCCAACATAGCCCTTATTGCTATCCTATTAAAGATAGTGTTAGACTACATCAAACACAATGTTCATCATGTGGAAGACGATGATAATCTCAGGTACAAAAGATTCAATGACACGACTATCATGAGATTTAATCATGAGACATATGACTATAGACCATGTCATAAATCTCATCGGTAGGTCATGTCCAATACTTGTTCTCTAGCAAGTATCCATAAGTGTAATGTGCATCACATGCATATAATCATCTCCATGATTATCCATTACCAACTTATTCTAGTTATTCACAATAACTAGGGATGCAGGTTATTATAATAAACATGCAAACATATAATAAGCCAAATAAGCTTTCTCTATAATAAATGATAAAGACGATTACATAGCGGTTTAAGTTATAAGTCAAACATAACTAAATGCCTAGGGAATTACACCAACAATCTCCCACTTGCACTAGGCTCCATCTATGTATTGTATACCCATGGATCTTACAAGACCATCATGCTTTGCTTGTGCGAGGGACTTTGTAAGCGGATCCCCAATGTTATCATCAATTGATACTTTGGATATCTTAACGTCTCCCCTATCAATGAACTCTCAAATGAGATGGAAACATCTGAGTATATGTTTGGATCGCTGATGTGACCTTGGTTCCTTTGCTTGCGCAATGGCACCATTATTGTCACAATAAAGTTCCACCGGATTAGTGATACTTGGAACAACTTCCAGATCACTAATGAACTTCTTGATCCAAACTGCCTCCTTAGCTGCATCAGATGTCGCTATATTTTCGGCCTCAGTTGTAGAATCGACATTAGCACTCTGCTTGGAACTCTTCCAACATATCGCACATCCGTTAAGCATAAACACAAATCCCGAATGCGATCGGAAATCATCTTTTTCGGTTTGGAAGCTTGCATCTGTGTAACCTCTTACAACAAGATCATCTTCCATCCCTCCAAAGACCAAGAACGCATTCTTAGTCCTTCTTAAGTAATTAAGGATCGTCTTAACTACCATCCAATGGTTTTCACCAGGATCAGATTGGTATCGACTCGTCATGCTTAGTGCATACAAGACGTCGGGTCTAGTACAAATCATGGCATACATGATAGATCCAATAGCCGAAGCGTATGGAACTTCATTCACCCTCTTTTGCTCATCAGTTATCTTAGGACACTGATTCTTGCTAAGAGTAACACCATGACCCATTGGCAAGTTGCCTCTCTTAGAATTTTCCATCTTGAATCTTCTAAGAACCTTGTCAATATAGGTACTTTGACTCAAACCAATTATCCTTTTAGATCTATCTCTATAGATCTTGATGCCAAGGATGTAAGCGGCTTCACCCATATCTTTCATTGAGAAACATTTCCCTAACCAAGACTTGACAGTCTGTAGTGCAGGAATGTCATTTCCAATGAGTAAGATATCATTGACATACAATAAGAAAAATAGTACTACGCTCCCACTGAATTTCATGTATGCACAAGGTTCATCTTCATTCTTGACAAAACCAAACTCTTTGATCTTTTTGTCAAAACGAAGATTCCAAATCCTAGAAGCTTGCTTTAATCCATATATGGATCTCTGCAACTTGCACACTTTGTTAGAATTTCTTGGATCGATAAAACCTTCGGGTTGTATCATATACACATCCTCGAGTAACTTCCCATTTAGGAAAGCCGTTTTGACATCCATTTTCCATATCTCGTATAATAATACGCGGCTATGGCAATCAAAATTCTAACAGACTTAAGCATTGCAACAGGCGAAAATGTTTCATCATAGTCTACACCATGAATCTGTCTATATCCCTTTGCTACAAGCCTAGCCTTATAAGTATGCACCTTCCCATCTATGTCAGTCTTCTTCTTGAAGACCCATTTGCACCCTATGGTTTTTACACCTTCGGGTGGCTCAATCAAGTTCCAAACTTGATTATCCGACATGGATTGCAATTTGAATTTCATGGCTCTAACCATTTATCCGAATCAGGAGTGGACATCGCCTCATGATAGGAAGTAGGTTCGTCATTCTCACTGACTTCCTCTTCATTACTTTCCGATAGGAGACTCCATATCTCTTGGGTGCGGATCGTAACCTATCCGATCTACGATGGACTTGTGGATCTTGAACCGGTTCCACAAATTCTTGTGGACTTGGTTCCATCTCTACTATTGGTTCCATGTTATTTTTCGGGTTCTTGAACTTCTTCAAGATCAATTTTACTCCCACTAGTTCCTTTATTGAGAAACTGTTTCTCAAGAAAAGTACCATATTGAGCAACAAACACTTTGTTCTCATTGCGGTTGTAAAAGTAATACCCTTTGGTTTCCTTAGGGTAACCAACGAAAATAACCTTGTCAGATTTAGGTACTAACTTATCAGAGACAAGTCTCTTCACATAAGCTTCGTAACCACAAATCTTCATGAAAGACAAACTAGGTTTTCTTCCATGCCACATCTCATGTAGGGTCTTAGGAGCCAATTTAGTAGGGACTCTGTTCAGTGTGAACGCAGCAGTCTCTAATGCATGTCCCCAAAAGGAAACAGGGAGGTCAAATTGACTCATCATCGAATGAACCATGTCTAATAAGGTTCTATTCATCCTTTCGTAAACACCATTCCATTGTGGTGTTCCGGGTGGAGTCAACTCTGAAACAATTCCACAGTTTTTGAGATGATTGTCAAACTCTTGGCTCAAATATTCTCCACCACGATCGGATCGAAGTGCTTTAATAGTTTTGCCAAGTTGATTTTGTACTTCATTTTGAAATGTTCTAAACATCTCAAACGATTCACTTTTAGACTTCATCGGATAGACATAGCCATATCTAGATAAGTCATCGGTGAATGTAATGAAATACCGAAATCCTCCCCTAGCAATGCTGCTCATTGGTCCACATACATCGATATGTATTAGGCCCAATAAGTCACTAGCCCTTTTACTACTCTTAGGGCTCGTTTGTTAGGTCGATAGGATTAACATGTATTAATAGGGAGGAGGTTATTAATCCAGGGATTAATAATACCACCCTTTTTTAGGATAAATAAGAAGGGGATAAGAGGTGTTCAGATGCTTATCTGCGTTGTACTTTGGATAATTACTACGGTTGCATTTAATCTACCAAACATACTTTTATTGGACTAATAATCCTATCCGGTCATTTATCGACCTACCAAACGGCCCTTAGTGTATGGTGGTTTGGTCATTTTCTCAATAAACAAGATTCGCATATCTCATATGATTCATAATCATGTGAGTCTAAATGTTCATCCTTATGGAGTTTAGATATGCGTTTCTCATTTATATGACCAAACCGGCAATGCCACATGAACGTGTTGTTCACGTCATTCGGTTTAGACTTCTTGTCCATATGATAAATATCTTCAACATTATTTTGTTTCTCATCAACATCAAGAACATAAAGGCCATTAAATGAATTTGCAATACAATAAAGCATATCATTTAAATAAATAGAAAATTTCTTATTCTCAATAAGAAACCTAAAACCTTCATTATCCAAACAAGAAACGAAAATAATATTTCTACTCAAATCCGGAACATAGTAACAATTGTTCAAAACAAGTACTAATCCACTAAGTAAAGTTATATCATATGTCCCTACAGCTAATGCAGCAACTCTTGCTCCATTCCCCACACGTAGGTCAACTTCACCTTGTTTGAGTAGCTTCATATTCCTTAGTCCCTGCACATTTAAACAAATGTGAGATCCGCATCCGGTATCCAATACCCATGAACTAGAAATAGAAAGGAAAATATCTATCATATAGATACCTGAATCAGAAGTAATCGTATTGCCCTTCTTCGACTTTAGGCCTTTCTTGTAAGCCTTGCAATTAAGCTTCCAATGACCAACCTCTTGGCGATGGTAGCAAATCGTATCCTTTTGAGACACTTTGGGAGCCTCTCCGGCAACGATAACTTTTGCCTTAGGTTTAACAACACTTGCTTTACCTTTGCCATCTTTCTTGAACCCTTTACCTTTGTTAACCCTTAACACATTTGATAAGCTGAAGTCGCACGCCTAGAAATTACATACCAAGACTCGGCTACAAAACTGCAGCAAGGACAAGTCCAGGGTCGATCCACTGAAGAATGGTTATTAGTTTGCACAATTGTCACTTGACAAGATTGGGGGTCTACTTGATTATTATTAAATTCCTAAGACGGAAATTAAAACTAAGTTGTAAACAATTAACGGAAAACACTTTGGATCAATTATTTTCCCCGTCTATCATTCAAATATCATTGGTTAACTCTTTTCACTTTTACCCTATTCACTCGATCACGAGATATATTTCAATATCTATCTGTTCCTTTGATAATAGTTAATAGCAGTAACACACTAATAACCCTAATCAATACCTAAACCTAATCGACACAGTCGAGATTCACAATATCGATTGATTCCGATTTAAGAGATTAAGATCAAGAACACGTTCTAATGTTATTTCAATTAGATACTTGTCTATTTTCTTCTTCTTCACAATTTACCATGACACATGCGTAAACCATAATGTTGCTACTTATGAAACCCTAAATTGACACAATCTTAGGGGATTCTAGCAATGAACTGATAACCAAGATTCAACAATTGGCCTGATTGAAAAGCCCTAGAAATCAACTCAATCAATAAACACAGAAGAAAATATGAATAGGATAAAAGATATGAAAAGAAATTAACCTCAATTGAATTTCAAGACGGTTCCAATAATTAAATCCAAAGCAAGGGCCTTTAGTTCTCCATGCAAAGCAATAAACTCTCTAGGAAAAATAAAATAAAGTTTGAACCATAAAATTATTTTCAAAAGAAGTATATATACTCCTCCATTCAATAATCCTAAAACTAAATTAAAAAGGAAAAAGGAAAATGAAAATAAAACCAAAAGCCTTTTACTGCCGGTCAATGCCCCTCTGTCAACGCACATGCCTTGGTCTTCACCCACGTGAATCAGAATAGTTTCCTAATCTCCTTTATTCAGTTTGGTCATCCAGCTTTCCATAATCTCATTCTGGTCACTAAAGTCTCCTGCTCTGCAGTTTGGTCCCTGAACTTTTGATAATTGCAACTTTACCCTCTGTTGACCTTGACTTGAAGGCTGACTTTGACTAGTCTTTTGAGCATTAATAAACTTCACAGGAACATCATAAAATCACTAACAACATGTCTCAAAATACAATGATTTCCCATGAACATACCAATCCACAATCTACTCAAAATTACATCAAAACTAATCTAAATTACATCAAAATCAGGATAAAATGTCTAGGAAACTAGGGAATTACATATAATGAAATCCACCACATCAACATTTGTCATTCCGGGCTTCTTGGTATTCTTCTCTGCGGTCTTAAGCATCGCATGCAATTCCGAGAGATTCTTATCCATGCCACTCATGTGATAGTGCATTATAAAATGATCATAACTTTCAGGCAATGAATTCAATATCGTATTCGTGGCGAGTTCCAAACTCATCAGATTTCCAAGCCTTTCGAGACGCTCAATGTGACCCTTCATCTTAAGGACATGAGCACTAACCGACTGTCCCTCTTGCATCTTGCATGCTTTTAGGGCTTCAACCACATCATACCTTTCTTGTCTAGCTTACACTTGGAACATTTTCTTTAAGCGCTCGGCTAGATCAAAAGCCGCTTCCATGTGTTCAAGGTCCTTCTGAAGAGCCTTACACATGGTGGCAAGCATAAGGCATATTACATCATTAGAATCATCAGTATGTTTCTTGTGAGCATCCTTATTTGCCCTTGAAGCATTAGCAGCAGGTGGAGGTGGAACGGGTTCGTCAAGAACGTACATTTTCTTCTCTTGCCTTAGAACAATTCTTAGGTTTCTGATCCAATCAGAATAGTTTGTACCGTTCTCTTCAAGCTTGTCCTTCTCAAGGACGGATCGCAGTGACAGAGGCTGGTTATTGTGAGTTGCCATTACTACAATAAAATATGCAAACAATAAACATATAAGTATCAATGCATTTATCATCTAAGAGTAAATAATGTATTTCACAAATACTCACACTAAATTATACACCTTCAAATACAAACATGCATCATATAATCATAGTAGGCTAAGATCCATATTTCACTTGATTTTGGTTTAACTGAGTCAATGCCCGAAATCAAGCTATTTGGGTAGATAACATTAATCATATCATATATGACTCTTAGATCTTTTATGAGTTTTCCTTAGACATCATATGTCAAAAATATGTTTTAAATCTCATCTATGCCTTGGGTCAAATCTCATTTGAAAGCACCAATTAAGTCCAACCTTTTTTTTCAAACATATGAGACATGGAACGATGCACCTAATTGAGTCAAAACTACATCAACCATTATCTCATCTTGATCACAAATTAAGATATAATGATGCACCGAATTGAGTCAAAACTACATCAAAATACCCTAAAATATCACAAGTGTTCTATTCAAGGGGTGGCATAAAACTTAAACATTTAGAAGGTTTTACACATAACAATAAACATCGCATGGTTGTAACATGAATCTTATGTGTACATAATTATGAACATAGGTCTTCACAAAATATCAAACAAACAATTTGATTCAATTTTGAGAAATTATCAATCTAATTTAATCATATTAAACAAATCAATAACCTATGTAAAAGATTAATCACATTAACCAATTATTAATCACAATCATGGCATATCACATATACTTGTTTTCAAAAAAACAATACACATAAAAACATAGATCTATTTCATATAGCCTGGATAGTAATTAATCAAATTAAATCTAGCATGCCAATTTCAATCCTAATCATGATAAACACGGCTCTGATACCACTGTTGGGTTTTGGGATTACAAAACGCAGCGGAAATCTTTATAAAACAACACAAACCCCTAAGCCCTTGAATCCGTCTAGCATGAAGAGATGAAAATATGAAATAGAATTACATACCTTGAATGCGATTAAGTTTGTTCTAAACGAATCTCAAAACGAATCTAAAAAATATTGATGAAGTTTTTGATATTCTCCTTGTTCTAAACCTTGTCATGAATCAACGATTGAAAGTCTTCAAGCTTTAAGTGATAAAGTAATCACCCTCTATCGGTAATCCACATGCGAACGGACCAAGAACACTTCTTGTTGGATTGCTAGATGATCCCCGATTGTTGAATCAATATTCAACAATCAATGGATGTTGGTAGAATGAATCTATGGATTTTGATCTTTGATTCGTAATCAAAATCAACCAATTAGTGTTTCTAAAACTCTAATTTTCGTCACTTTTTGCTGGGACAAAAGGGTTCTATTTATACTTGTTATAAATCCTAACGTTTAGGGAAAAGAGTCCTTTTCCAAGCAAAAACGGGTTTCCAGCGCCGCCAGGACGAGTCGTCCCCCAGGGCACGAGTCGTCCCATAGGGCATGAGTCGTCCCATAGGGCACGAGTCATCCCATAATTCTAGCACTCTGATTCATTTGTCCCTGCCTTGGGGAATAGTTGGGCCAATTGGGGACGAGTCGTCCCCTCGGGGCACGAGTCGTCCCATAGGGGACGAGTCGTCCCTTGACCCCAAAATTCACCCTTTTAGCCATTTTCAATCCGTTCTTTTGTGTGTGACCCTATAAGAATTATATTTTATGTTTGTAGTGAGTTTAAACATCAACCTCACAAGACATAAGTGACTTCTAGCAAGTCATTATGTCCACCCAATTAAATATAACATCAAAGCTTGATTCTTTGATAGATCAATGCCACAATCCCTTTGTTCACGATGTAAAATTGAATATGAGACATGGTCCATGTCAACTCATACCGTTCAATGCTTTCTCGATTCCTAATATGTTGATAATCCAAATGCATTTGATCTCTATCAAATCACTTGAGTAAGGCCACACATTTCATCAACATCATTCATCGAGGGGCCCAAGCAAACATCTCTCTCAACGAGAGGGACAAATCCCATATTAACTTATCATTCTTCCCTACAAGAATCCAATCGTGCCAACATATCCATTATTGCTATCCTATTAAAGATAGTGTTAGACTACATCAAACACAATGTTCATCATGTGAAAGACGATGATAATCTCAGGTACAAAGGATTCAATGACACGACTATCATGAGATTTAATCATGACATATATGACTATAGACCATGTCATAAATCTCATCGGTAGGTCATGTACAATACTTGTTCTCTAGCAAGTATCCATAAGTGCAATGTGCATCACATGCATATAATCATCTTCATGATTATCCATTACCAACTTATACTAGTTATTCACAATAACTAGGAACACAGGTTATTATAATAAACATGCAAACATATAATAAGCCAAATAAACTTTCTCTATAATAAATGATAAAGACGATTACATAGCCGTTTAAGTTATAAGTCAAACATAACTAAACGCCTAGGGCATTACACCAACAAGGCCTGCCCAGCTTGACGACGAGGAATGCTGCCAAGGAGGAACTGGGGGTTTCCCCCCATAGGTTGAACGCAGAACTCTACTGCATCAACAGATGTAAACTTTGCAACGCATTTATGAAACGCAAAATGTCTTGCTTCAATTAGAACCTGAACATTCTCTAGATGAATTCATAAGGCCTACGAGGACTAGAAATTCCCTTGGAGGGCTGAGTCAGGTTAAAAGGCGTGGTAGTCAGGGGAATAGAGAAAATCTTCCTCATGGCCAACATCCCCCTCACCATGGCATCTCTGGTAGATCCAGAAAAAATCCCCAAGATGTCCCTCCTCGTCATAAGGCACTTGGGAATGTGTGATGTACCCGATTTTTTTTGTGAATCAAACGGAGTCGCCACGCCATTTTTGTTTTAAGGGCCAAAACTTTGAAAAAAGCCCGAGATCAGAGATTTAGGTTCGGAGGTCACGTTACGTGCCGGGAAGGACGTTAGTGTGCACCCGGAACGCCTCGTAAAAACGAGTCTTCCAAATATTCAAAATCCTTTGTTGTGTGTGTGTGTGTGTGTGTGTTTTGGCCAAAATAAGTTGAAACTGAGGTAATTAAAAATTGGGAGCTCTTTTTAAGGCTTTAAACTAATCCCATGATTTTTTGGGTGATTTTTGGGTTGAGATTTGGCACTCAAAAGATTTTTGGAAGTTGAAAACCATTTCTGCCAGAATGAAAAAGACAGTTGACCCTTGACTTTGAAATGGACTTTAGGGCTTGAAAACTCCAGAATCTTGGAAAAGTCCGGGAATGAAAAATGTTCAAAACACCTTAAAAAAGGTTTCTGTAAAAGAAATTTTCATTTTGGAGATGATTTGAGGGGTCAAAACCTTCTGGAAATCTCAGATCTGAAATCTGGATTTCCAGAAGCTGATGAACTAGCCTCTGAAAGAAAAATTGAAAAGAAGAGTTTTACTCACCCAAAAAATAAGGTAAAAATATGTCTGGAAAGCTCTGGATGTTGGCTACAAAAAGTGTTTTGTAGTTAACACCAAATTCCAAGTTCATCTGTGTCCAAAAATTAAGACCATGGACTGAGGTCTGAGAAAATTGCTACTGGACAGCAACTTCTCAAGAAAGAAAATATGATTTTAAGGGGGGTTTTGCATCCATGCTTGTCCCCATTTCCCTAGGTTTTGGTTAGTGATCACTAGACATTTTAGTGGTGAATCAACTATACCAAACCATCCTTGGGGTACATTAGGACTAAGCATTTCATTTGCTTGGGGAGGGGGATTTTACCCTTTGAAATCAAGATTTAGTGCTTGAAAATGGTTTTTTAGGGTTTTGAAAGTGCATTTTTGCAAGTAAGAAAGAAAAGCTTTGAAAATAATGTTGATCTTTGTAGAAGATCATCCATGGAGATGGTCTTCCATGGTGATCTTCTTAGATCTAGAGAAAAAAGATGAAAGAACTACATTTTGTAGTTTGAAGATGCATGCATGGATGAGATTTAGGGTTAGGAAGAGGAGGGTTTACCAATCTTCCTTGTGTTCTTGAGTGTTTGGCTTGAGTGTATAAGTGTTTAGGGGTTTAATATGAGAGTGAATGGATGAGTATGAGTTGGGAAAGATTGGAGAGAAAAAGGTGACAATTCTTGAGAATTCTCACTGTTTTCTCTCTATATTTCGCCAGAACTTCGTTGCTGTGATCAAATTTCTTCTTTAAACTGAGAGAGGAGGGTTCAATTTATAACCCCCTGTGAGAGTCAAACATATCCGCGCGGACAAGGTTGGTCACGTGCACTGTTCATTAATTACAGCTTCAGGCTTTGGACAGGAAGAATAATCTTTTCAAAATTCAAATTAATCAGCCAGTTTTTGTTCCAGCCATTTCTATTTAGGGTTTTTCTTATTTCTTTTGCTTTTTTGATTCCTTTTCTTGGTTTATCTTTTTTTTGGCAATCCCTAATCTACCCTTACTTGGTTAGAAATGTTAGGAATGTTAGGAATTGTTAGAAATGTTATAACTTTCGTTAATTTTCTAACGAAAATGCTAACAAGCTCAAATTGGAGCACTTACAGAATGGCGACATAAGAAATGAGGTAGACATGAGAAGTCATTTGAACCACCCAAGGGAACATGAGGTTGATTCTGCTGACTTGAGAGCAAGGCTCAGTCATGCAAGGCATAAAACCCCTCCTCGTTGTAATACCCTTCCTCGGCCTAGGATCCAACATCATCCTAGAAGCCCTCCTTGACCAAGGAGCCCTCCTCATCACATATCACCTCCTCATCCTGAATTGGCACCTATAAAGGACAGAACATCATCTAGGCATGGGGACAATCACCTGGAATGTGAGGAACATAGTCGAGTGAACGATCACAGAAAGAAAGAAAGTACCAACCACAGCTCTCATTTCAGTTCAGGCATCGATGCCAGAGAATTACTACTCTTGAAAAAGAGACTAGATGAGATTGAAATGGGGAGAAAGAAAGTAGACGATGATAATTCCAGTGCCACACGTCCTTTCTCCTAACAAATTAATGATCTACCTCCAAACCCTGCCCTTAAAATCCCAATTTTTGATAAATATGCGGGAACTACCGATGCACGGGACCATGTGCAATGTTTTGAATTGACCATGATCCTCCTCACCAAGGCAGATGACATTCTCTGCAAGGCTTTTGCAAGTACCTTCTCCGGAACAACTTTGTCCTGGTTCCGTGAGCAAAAGAAGGGAAGCATCGATAGCTGGAAAAAAATGAAGATGAGGTTCCTGGACCACTTTGCCACAACAGGAAAGAGGAAGAAAAGATTAACTGACCTTGCTAACATTGAGAAAGGGAATAATGAAACCATTCTGAGTTATTACAATCGATTAAGAGCAATGGCAGACAAAGTGGAGGAAAGCTTGACAGATAGGGAGGTAATTGTTTGTTTTAACTCCGAACTGAAATCCGAACAGTTGATCTATGAACTTTCGGCCAGAGAACCTAAGTCAAAATCTGATATGTACAACCTGTCTTACGTCATAGCAATGGCAGAAGAGAAAAGTAAAAAGAGGTTCGAGAAACCAGAGCAGAGGCAGCTGGCACCAACCAGGCCTCAAACGGAAATGGCTATGAAGGGAAGAATAGAACTCGGGCTACTGAAACAGCCAAGGTTTTCACCCCCCCTAACCAAACATATCACAGAAATCATGTAGTTGGTAAATCTGCCAAGTCCCCGTCCACTTGATGAAAAAATAAAATACACCCGTGATAGCTCCAAATATTGTGCCTTCCATAAAGATCACAGACACAACATGGAGAATTGCATCTCCCTCGAGAGAATAATCTAGAGATGGGTAGACAATGGAAAACTTGATCGCTACGTTATGAGAAAGGATAACAAGCGAAGAAGAAAAGATGACGATGACGAAGTTAATGAAAAGGAAGACAGGCCTCCTAGGGCTAAACTCCATGTCATACGAGAGGAAACTGTCTCCAATAAAAAATTAAAAGACCAGATCCATGAACTAAGTAAGGTCTATCACATCCCCGCCTGGATTCATAAGGAAGAGGAAGTCATCAATTTATCCCTAATGAACTATTCATAAGTCACGCGAATCGCGACAACCCTTGGTGATCAAAGGAATAATTGACAACTGTGAGTCCGAGAGACTCCTCATTGACTCGGGGGCCTCCCGAGATATTCTATATTATTCCAATTTTCAGAAGATGAATCTGAAAGATAGCATGTTGGAGTCATACTCTGGAAGACTAGAAGGCTTCACCAATCACAAAGTCAGGGCCATGGGGACCATTGATTTATTAGTGGAAGTGGGAGAACATCCCTTCCGCGCCGAAGCCACAGTAACATTCGTAGTCATGGACCTATCAAGTGATTACCACGCCATCATAGACATTCCAAGTCAGGGCAAACTTGGGTTTGTCGCCTCCCTCCCCCACCTATGTGTTAAATTTTCCACTCGTGCTGGGGTCGGATGCGTGAGAGCAACCCCCAAGGACTTCTTGGAACACATGATGAGAAGCAGAAAAACATCCAGACAAGTGGAGGTGGACACACCGAAGGAAAATATGAAGATCTATAAGTCTGTAAAGACTACTAGCATCAGTTCTAGGCTAAATTTAATCTTTGAAACAGTACTACCACCAGTTTTGTCCGTCCCGGATTTAGCCCCTCATCTCGTCAGCGGCCAGAACTCGGGGGTCGACCCTGATTTGAGACAAGGAGAGCTACAAGACGTAGATGAACTAGCTGAAATTGAGGTACTAGACGTGCATGAGGATGAAAACAATGACACAGTTCTATCCATCCCAGATATAGCCCCGCAACTCGTCAGCGGCCAGAACTCGGGGGTCGACCCTGACTTGAGACAATGAGAGCTGCAGGATGTAGACGAACCAGTGGAATTGGCTATCACTACAACAAAAAAAAAAAACTTCAACGAACAAAACTAGCTGAAGAGTCTAGATGGGCAAAAGCTAAAACATCTGTGGCATTCTGATCACCTGCGGAAGTATTACCATTAGTCCATAGTCTATCTTTTATGTAACAGATTAGTACTTGTTAGTCATTTTTCTTTATTTTCAAGTAAATTAGGATTGCAGTTCGATGTAATCAATTTCAGTTAATGAAGATTTAGTTTTCATCAAGACTAACGATTAGCAAGACAAATGACGAGGAGCCCCTCCTCGTCATCAAGGGATAAACTCCCACAAAATTACAAACGACCTTCCTCGGCTTAGAGAGGTAAAACCAAGCAAATAAAGAGTCATGCCGAGGAACCTTCCTCGGCCTAATGACCAAAAAATTGCCCAAGACCTATGGCCGAACGACCTTCCTCGGCATAGAGAGGCAAAACCTCAAAAAATTATCCAAGACCTATGACCGAATGACCTTCCTCGACATAGAGAGGTAAAACATCAAAAATTGCCTAAGACCTATGGTTGAATGACCCTCCTCGGCATAGAGAGGCAAAGCATTAAAAATTACCCAAGACCTATGACCGAACGACCTTCCTCGGCATAGAGAGGTAAAACCAAGCAAACAAAGAGTCATGCCGAGGAACCTTCCTCGGCCTAATGACCAAACTTGTAAATTTATCGGGTTTTAGACCGAACGAGCTTCCTCGGTTTAAAACCACAATATAAGCAACGAGAAGAGCCTCCTCGGCTCCCCAAGATAGTTTGATACTTGTGAAAATATTCAACAAGTAATCACACAACATACATTCAAAAAATATTCGAGTCAAAGGCAGTTCATATCAACGAGAAGAGCCTCCTCGGCATTTTTCCTCAGTTCGTCCTGAAGCCTCTTGATCTCAGCTTGGCTTGCCTTGGCGACCTCCTCGGCCTTGGCTTGAGCCTCCTTGGCGCCCTCTCAAACCTTCTCGGCCTCTGCCTTGGCCGCCTTCTGTTCATCTACCTCGGCCCTCAAAGACTTGAGGAGCTCCACAGCCTTGGCCTGATCGGCGTTGTTCTTCTCAATCTGGCGCTCAAGCTTCTGTGACTGCTCGTCGGCAGCCTTGCCTTTTATTGCCTCATAGGCAGTCATCGTGGCAAGATACAACAAAGAAAATAAGAAATTATCAATAAAACTACAAGTATTATGAAGACGAGAAGAAAAAGGAAAGAATGATGAGAAAGCTACCTCAATTAGAAGGAGGCCCTTTCGATTGGCCAGATGCTCCCTGCTTGGCTTAGCCTCTATCATGTGTTCAAGCAGGTCCTCATCCATTAAATGATGGACTACAACCCGACCTAGCTTGAGCTTAGGGCCCTTTCTGGCCGACACATCCAAACCTCTGATCGTGAGGTAGATGGCAAACTTCTTAACCACCTGCTCGGCTTCAGTATATGTTTGTACATACCGAGCACTAACCTCCATAGAGGGAGATTCAATAATTCTCTTGGAGGGGGGTTCCTCCTGCTTGTTGTCTACCCTTGGATGCTTTTGGGCCGAGCTACTTCCATCGGCCTCAGCCCCTATGTGAAATACAGGAAAAGAAAGAAAAATTACTGTCGACGACGCCATCCTCCGAAAGACATCTGTCATCGTATAAGTTGCTAACATCACACTCGCTATGAAAGACAAAATCGGGATGCACTCTCTAGTCTGGAAATATGTTACCTCTTGTGATGGGGGGCGAGAGGCATCAACCCATCCCTAGGCCCAGGCATTATGCCAGCTTGTACGTAATACCTTTGGTCAGTTTCCAAGGTTGACCAGCACAAAGTGCCCACCTCGGCAAACTGACTTAGCCTCCCAATTAACTCACCACTCCACTCCGGCCGCCACACTTGCTCGGGCACACAAGGATATTTAGAGGGAGAGGCAAACTCCCAGCCTTGTCGGCTCTCTGCCCGGATAACATGATTGTTCCACCCCACCACTTTCCTCGACATAGGATAAATAAGCTTAGGTTGGTTGGGATCACTCCTTATCACCACCAGCCTGGAATCCTCCTTGTAACTTAAGGTGAAAAAGTGGTGGAAGGCAGACTAACAAAGCACAAAGCCTAAGCTACGACAAAGCACAATAAAGCCGATGAGGAACCTCACGGCATTTGCACCTAGCATGGCCGGAAGAGCCTGCATATCGTCAAGGAACTCATTTATGAAAGGATCTAGAGGCAGACAAAGGCCAAGTTGAATTTTTTTTTAAAGAAAAAGTGAACATGATTCAAAGAATACATGAAATCATTCATGGATTCCTCGTCCTTAATGGGCATGCCGGGGAAATAACTAAGTTTATACTCCTCTCTCGACAACCCATACTTGAAGTAAAGTTCCTCTATCATGGGCTCACCGGCTCTAATGGGTTTGGGCCTAGGTGTATAAACCCTACCTTGGCCAGATCTACTTCGGCCTCCTCCACGACCTCCAGCACCAGCTCCCTCTGGGAATGCGTCTGCAATTCTCCCCGAAGTCGAGGGACCGGAAGGACAAGAGAATCCATTTCCTCTTCCCGTCATGGCTGCACAAACAAAAGAATTTAGGGTCATTATTTGGCCAAGGCATAAGGAAGACGAGGAAGAGGAAGAACATCCCTCCTAGTCCTACAAACTAAAATCGAAGAGGGAACCTTACCCAACAATGGAGGAGGCTCCAGGTGGTTAGACTTCAGGTAGTACAAATTGATGTGATCAAGGATTTCAGTCCAGTCGTTGAACAATACAATATTTGGGGTCCCAACGTTAAGTCGATCTATCCTAAACCAACGTCAGTTCTAGGGCTTTGGTATCTTGTCAATATTTCCCCTATCTCTCCCAGACTTTGCATCAGCCATGGCCCGTCGGTCCTTTGGTAGATCCTAATGTTTTGGGTGTGGTAGCATTAAAGGGCGTTGGGATTGCTCCTCCATGTACATGCCATTTCTAAAATATGAGGAGGGTACAAGAACAAACTCAAGAAATTGCTCAAGAAAAGCTTCAAGAACAATAATGGCGGTTTTTAAACAAACCCACCAAGAACACCAAAAAACCCAGAAACCACGAAGAACAAATGTAGAAAATAAGAAGAAAGGAAGAAATTATACCTTAAACGGTTGATTGATGAAGAAAACACAGACGAAATCGAGTACGACTGCACAAATCAAAGTAACGAAATCAAGAAATCAAGAACAGCATGGCGGTTTTTAAGCTTGCTAATACTCTCTCAAGGATGAAGGGTGATAAAAGATTGAAATTGTAAGGGGTTTTTGCTTATATACCCAAATACAAAAACGGGTATGGGTCAAAAATGGGTAAAGGTACGTCGTCCTTCCCATCGCATTAAATGCTTTAGTGGTTTCCCAAGGCGAATGTCAGACTTCGTGCAACGCGCCCATCATTGTACGACTTGAACCGGCGGAAAAACACATTATTTTGGTAATCTATTGTTTGATTCTAAACTCTTGTCAATTGATTTCTCTCTAAACACAAATACTTACTCTCACGCCGGAGGGCCTTCGCCGGTGAAGCCCCGGCTAAGTTTACGTGTTTGTTCATCTTTTTTAGGCTATTCAATCATCCAGAATACAACCTGCCGTTGGATTTGGGCTGATCCGAACGTTTTTGACATCATCACACTTGTTTGTGTTTTGTCTGCTTGTTCGAGTTTGGTGGAATTGAAGTTGGGGAAAGATGTTCATTGCTATGGGCTGAATAATTATTTTGTGAATTAACGTGATTTTGAACAATGCAGTTTTGGATTTGTATGTGAAATGTGAGTCATTGGATATTGCATGATACCTGTTTTATAAAATGCCTAGGATACATGTGGTTTCTTGGAGTGCATTGGTGGGTGGCTTGGTAAGAAGGGAATTTTACGAAGATGCGATTAGGGCTTTCGAAAAGAGGCGAAATTGTGGGATGGTGGTTGGTGTTGTGGTGCTGAAGATGGTGGTGTTAGTGTTGATGGAGACGGTGTTTGTGTTTGTGACGATCAGTCGAGTTACGAAAATTGTTGAATTTTTAAAACATATGGGCATAATCGAATTTTTTATTTTTGTCAACCTAGTTTGCTTCATTAAATTTCCTGCTGAAATGACAAGTTTGTCCTCTTAAAATGTCATGTGTTTATTTAGCACATGGCATATTTCGTTGGTTTTAAACTGGCTTCGGTTCGCCAAGTAATCGAAATTCAATTTTGACAAATTTGATAATCAATTGCAAAATTTGATAAACTTAGCTAACAAAATTGCATTAGGCCCTTTAAAGATTGACCTTTGCTAAATTGAAAATGAAACCCAATTGTCTTATTCATAACAATTATCACTTAGGCTCCGTTTGTTTCACCGTAAAACATTTTCCGGAAAATGTTTTCCGGAAAATAACCTGTTTTACGGTGTTTGGTTAGCCCCCGGAAAATGTTTTCCGGAAAATAACTCGTTTTCCGCTGTTTGGTTGCCTAAGTAAAACGTTTTCCGAAAAACATTTTACGCCCTTCCTAAGTAAAACGACCTACTGACCTTGTCCTAAGTAAAACATTTTCCGGAAAATGGGGGGTAGGCAGGGGGTAGGGGGCGATTACAAAAAAAAAAAAAAAAATTTTTTTTGGGGGGGGGTGGGGGTGGGGGTAGGCAGGGGTGGGGGCGATTACAAAAAAAAAAAAAAATTTTTGGGGGGATGGGTGGGGGGTGGGGGGTAGGCAGGGGTGGGGCGATTACAAAAAAAAAAAAAAAAAAAATTTTTGGGGGGGGTGGGGGTGGGGAGTGGGGGTAGGCAGGGGGTAGGGGGGCGATTACAAAAAATAAAAAAAAATTTTTTTTTGGTGGGGGGGGTAGGCAGGGGGTAGGGGGGGCGATTACAAAAAAAAAAAAAAAAAAAAAAATTTTGGGGGGTGGGTGGGGGGGGGTGGGGTAGGCAGGGGGTAAGGGGGCGATTACAAAAAAAAAAAAAAAAAAAAAAAAAAAAAAAAAAAATTTGGGGGGTGGGTGGGGGGGTGGGGTAGGTCACCTTGTGAAATATGAGTCGTTTACCAAACACCCGAAAACATTTTACACTTTTTCCTCCGTAAAATATTTTCCTCCGTAAAATATTTTACGCTCTACCTCCGTAAAACATTTTACAGGAAAACATTTTACAGGAAAACATTTTCCAGAAAACGTTTTCCGGAAAACATTTTACGTCGAAACAAACGGAGCCTTACTCTATTTTTTCTCTGCTACTCAACTTTTTACACTTACAACACACTATTTTTTTTCACTTTTTTTTTTCTTAATTTTTATGCCTAGCTCAAATGATAAACATCAATGAGATGAGACGCGAGAACCTTTCAATTAGACATGTTCAAACGGTTCTGATTTCGGTTTTCAATTTCGGAATCGTCGGTTTCCTGTTTTCAAATAGCCGAAACCGTATTCGAACCATATTAATTCGGTTCCCGGTTCTATCCGTCGGTTTCGATTTCGGTTTCAACGGTTCCACCGGTTCCATCACAATCTAATTTTTTATTTTATTTTTAAATCCAAACCTTTTAAGACAGTAAAGACGCTAAATAATCTGTTTTTTTTTTTTTTTTTTTTTCACTAGGGGAGTATGTTTTTTGAAAAAATGAGAAGTGGACAAAATTTGGTTAGTATATTACAACATTTATCTAAATTCTAGTCTAATTTAAATAAAACAACACTACACTACTACAAGTACAATTACTAAATAAATGCTAAATATTACATTTAACTTACCTTGATCAATCGCCGGTTCCCGGTTTCGAAACCGCCGGTTCCCGGTTCCGCCGATTCCTCGGTTCCCAATATAGTGGATTCGTATTCGAATCGTTTCAATCCGGTTTTCGGTTACGTTCGATTCCCGGTTCTCGCCGGTTCCCGATTCCGATTCTATCCGCCGATTCCATTGGTTCCCGATTCTATTTGGACATGTCTACTTTCAATCCTTTCACTTTAGCCCTTTAAATTTAAGAAATTGCATCAAGAAAATGTGGTGCGAAAATTTCACCAAATGATTTTTTATTTTTAATTCACGTATTAATCGTGCATAAGAAAATTGGAGGACAGAACTTCTAAGTGCACCCCACCCAGGAAATGGAAGTGAAACCAGTGTTGTCAAGGGAAGGGCTGCAGTTCAATTTCATCAACTTCTTCCTCCGTTCCATTACAAAATGAATAAAATGGATTTTGCATAAAAATTAAAAAAAAAAATTGTATAGTGCATTAATTAAGTGTTGTTAGTATAAAAAGTGAGCTAGAAGAGAGAAACTAAGATAGGAAAGATAATAGTAAGTATATACTCCCTCCATCCCGCTACAAATCACACACTTTTTTCATTGGACGTCCCGCTACAAATCACACACTTCCTAAAATGACAAATAATCTTTACTATTTCCTCCACTCATTCTCTCTCCTAAATTATTTTAATACTCACAACACCATTATAATTTACTATTCCCTCCACTCATTCTATCTCCTATTTTACTTTTACACTCACAATATTTTCTTTATTTTTTTTTAATTTACGCATGAACAGTAACCGTGTGATTTCTATTGAGACGGAGGGAGTATATGATATAAGTATAACAACTAGTTCTTAGAAATAAAAAAGTATTAAAACAGCAAAATACTATATCTTTTGTATCTTTTGAAGTATATTAGTACTTTGGATGAAAAAGGTCAATTGCCCTCATTGAAATTTAAAAATGTTATAATTTAGTACTAGCAAAATTTGAAATAGTGATTTTTATCATTAAAATTATACTCCCCCCCCCCCCTCTTGTGCTAAGAAGAATAAACTGCATTGGATCCTGGCCAAGTGGTATCATGGCCGGCTTTCCTACGGGGAGGTCGGGGGTTCGATCCCCCCTGGGGGGATCTTGTGGCTTTAATTCTTTCATTAGGTTTCAGGAGCCTTGGAGTCCCCCGGTGCACATCCGTGCAGTTAAGGAAACAGCATTGCTGGGCTTGCAACCTCAGTGTGGGGAGTTCAACTGCCGCGTTGTAGGAGGGCTCCCTTGGGGTCAGGAGTATAAGGGGTGCTGCCACCCTGGCTGCCTCGGGCATATACCGCGATTTACCTCCGCCAGCATACTGAGGGGCCGGTACCTGGTGGTCCAGGATTGATCCGGCGAAGCTGGGGAACCTGGGTAATCAAAAAAAAAATAATAATAATAAACTGAATTGTACCAACTGTGGCGCCCCCAAAAATGTGTGTGCCTGATATGTTTGATATGATTTGATTAGTGCTACTCATATCACCAAGATGCATCTTCTTTTCGGAAGCTCATCCTATAAGGACTTCAAGGTTAAGCGTGCTTGACCTGGGGAAATTCTAGGATGGGTGACCCACTGGGAAGTTTCTCAGTGAGCACGTAAGTGAGACAACACGCGTCTTTGGAAAGACTTGTGGTGGTTTGTGGGGATAGTTCGTCAAATCTGATAGCGTTCCGACCCGGTCTTCGGGCTCGGGGTGTTACAAATGGTATCAGAGCGGGACCCGGCCGGAAGTGTGGAGCAAAGTGTTGTGCGGAACAAAGTGCACACCGCGGAGTCGGTGGGAGTCACCTCTTGAATCCGTACGAGCCCCTCTTGGATCCACACTGCCCGGGGTTTCCAAGTAGGCCTTGCCGGGGACGGCAAGGATCCTAAGTGGGGGAGATTGTGGCGCCCCCAAAAATGTGTGTGCCTGATATGTTTGATATGATTTGATTAGTGTTACTCATATCACCAAGATGCATCTTCTTTTCGGAAGCTCATCCTATAAGGACTTCAAGGTTAAGCGTGCTTGACCTGGGGAAATTCTAGGATGGGTGACCCACTGGGAAGTTTCTCAGTGAGCACTTAAGTGAGGACAACACGTGCTGAAAAGACTTGTGGTGGTTTGTGGGGATAGTTCGTCAAATCTGATAGCGTTCCGACCCGGTCTTCGGGCTCGGGGTGTTACACCAACGGTCTCCTGGCCAAGTGGTATCATGGCCGGCTTCCCTTCGGGGAGGTCGGGGGTTCGATCCCCCCCTGGGGGATCTTGTGGATTTAATTCTTCCATTGGGTTTCAGGAGCCTTGGAGTCCCCCGGTGCACATCCGTGCAGTTAAGGAAGCAGCATTGCTGGGCTTGCAACCTCAGTGTGGGGAGTTCAACTGCCGCGTTGTAGGAGGGCTCCCTTGGGGCCAGGAGTATAAGGGGTGCTGCCACCCTGGCTGCCTCGGGCATATACCGCGATTTACCTCCGCCAGCATACTGAGGGGCCGGTACCTGGTGGTCCAGGATTGATCCGGCGAAGCTGGGGAACCTGGGTAATCAAAAAAAATAATAATAAACTGCATTGTACCTAAGGCCTCCTGGTCTTGTGGTATGCTAACCGACCTTTTTTTAAGAGGTCATAGGTTCGATTTCCCCTGAGGATCTTCACCGGGGCACATCCGAGCGGTTAAGGAAGCAGCATTGCTGGGCTTGCAACCTCACCGTGGGGAGTTCGAATCTTGGCAGGAGCAGCTGGAGCAGCCAATTAATTGGTGACGTAAGAGTGATGTAAATGCCATGCAGGAGGGCTCCCTTGGGGCCAGAAATATAAGGGGTGCTGCCACTCTGACTGCCTCGGGCATATCCCGCGATTTACCTCCGCCAGTCACTGAGGGGCCGGTAGCTGGTGGTCCAGGATTAGTCCGGCGAAGCTGGGAACCTAGGTATCAAAAAAAAAAAAAAACAGAATACTCTGCATTATAATTTTGTCTTCTTTAAATTAAATTTATATATTTAATCATAATATTTTATAATTAATTAAATTTTGATCTCATTTAAAAAATAATTACTCCACCGCTGATTTAAAATTCATAACACAAAGCATTTCAGACATATTCATCCATGTCTTCCTCTAGGTATCTTTAGGTATGGCAACGGGGCGGGTTCTTCATTTCTCAAACCCGCCCCTATAGTGATCTACCATAACTCAAACACGCCCCGCCCCGTGTTATGCGTAACTCGAGCCCGCCCCTTTAAACTCGCCACGATATTTATTTAAATAATTTTCTATAAAAACACCCATAATTCAAGGACCCCTCTAGTAATTTTCTGTATATTCGGGGGCATTTAAGTAATTTTTTATAAGGCCTATAAGGGCATTTAAGTAATTTCTTATATATTCGGGACAGGTTCGGGGCGGGGCGGGATAAACCGAACCCTCCAAAAATCCGACGGGTTTTCAAATTTGCATCCCAAACCCAGCCTATTAGGGGCAGGTCTTTTCGGGTTCGGGGCGAGTTCAAATTTTTTTGCCATATATCCCTATCCTCCTCACATACGAAAGTGTCTGGTCACGTCAACAGTCAAGTTCTTCCGCCCCATGGAAAAAATATTTCATTTTAATTAGGGGCATATATCAAAAAATACTTTTGAAATATGTATATTAAAAAAAAATCACACATGTTGAATATTACCAAAAACTCCTTTAATATTACAACTTTATTTTTTAATTTTTTATTTGTTTTAAATGGCAATTATAAGTTGTTTATAACTGATAATTCATTAATCAGTTTTTTAAAGAGTATTTTGTACTTATTATTTGATTAAACAACTGTTAAATCGATTATTTAACTGATAAATGCATTTATCAGTTATTATTAACTGATAAATGCATTTATCACTTATAAATACGAAATTTTGGCCCATTCAATTTTTTTTTTAAAAGTTGTTTTTTATTGAATCATAACTTAAGTGTTTTTTCCTTTCGTAAATTGCATATTTTTGAGATAATTTTTGATAAAAAAATCCTTTTAATTAGGGGTGACAAAAAATAATTCTAACTGTTTCAAACATATATAATACAATACACAGCGGAAATAACCGCCTCTTATCCCCACATAAAGAGAGGCTGAGATTGAAAGTCAGAATTTTAATCTGACGGCCCAAATCCTCACACCCTCCTTAACCGCCTGCAACTTTCAACTCCCCATAACCGTCCACCTCCCCGTAACCGTCCTTACCTTCCCATATTAATAATATAATGACCCAAATTATCAAATCAGGACTAATTCACGTATTTTGATCCAGACACAAATCCTAAGTCAGTAAAAAATTAATATTATAAAAATAAAGTTTAAAAACTAAATATTATAAATTAAATTTTAAAAAGTATTATGTTTTGAAAAAAAAAATTTACCAAAATAAAAAAATATAATCATGGACATTTCTAATAGTATGATCCAGATAGATAAATGCTTAAAAAATTGGCCACCAATGGCCAGTTTAAAAAATAATGGACATTTCTAATAGTTACGTCCACCTCCCCGTAACCGTCCTTACCTTTTATGACCCAAATTATCAAATCAGGACCAATTCACGTATTTTGACCTAGACACAAACCCTAAGTCAGTAAAAAAATAAATATTATAAAAATAAAGTTTAAAAATTAAATATTATAAATTAAGTTTTAAAAAGTATTATATTTTGAAAATAAAAATTTACCAAAATGAAAAAATATAATCATGAACATTTTTAATCGTATAGCCCAGATAGATAAATGCTTAAAAAATTGGCCACCAATGGTCAGTTTAAAAAATAATTGACATTTCTAATAGTATGGTCCAGATAGATAAATGCTTAAAAAATTGGCCACCAATGGCCAATTTAAAAAAATATTATATTTTGAAAATTCAAATTTACCAAAATAAAATAATATAATCATGGACATTTCTAATAGTATGGTTCAGATAAAAAAATTCTTAAAAAATTGGTCACCAATGGCCAAAATGATCAAATCGGGCCAAAATTTAATAATATTGCCAAAATAAAAAATGCTTAAAAAATTAGTCCACCAGTAGCCCAATTCATCTAATCTGGTCCAAATTTAATATTAAATTTATTCTTACAAAAATAATTTATTTGCTCTCATCAATATTTAGTTAAATAATACTAATAATTTTTGTATTAGTTATTACTCTCTGACCCAAAGTAATTGTTATTTTTTTTTCTTTTTGACGAGTTTAAAAAAAAGTATATTTTAATTTTCAAGTATCGTAGTTTATTCCAACTTGAAGATAAATATTATAAAAAATAAAGTTTATAAAAAATAAAGTTTTTATAAAAATAAAGTTTAAAAATTTAATATTATAAATTAAATTTTAAAAAGTATTTTATTTTAAAAATAAAAATTTACCAAAATAAAAAAATATAATCATGGACATTTTTAATAGTATGATCCAGATAGATAAATACTTAAAAAATTGGCCACCAATGGCCAGTTTAAAAAATAATGGGCATTCCTAATAGTATGGTCCAGATAGATAAATGCTTAAAAAATTGGCCACCAATGGCCAGTTTAAAAAATATTATAATTTGAAAATACAAATTTAACAAAATAAAATAATATAATATAATCATGGAAATTTCTAATAGTATGGTCCAGATAGAAAAATGCTTAAAAAATTGATCACCAATGGCCAAAATGATCAAATCGGGCCAAAATTTAATAATATTGTCAAAATAAAAAATGCTTACAAAATTGGTCCACCAGTAGCCCAATTTATCTAATCTGGCCCAAATCTTATATTAAATTTATTCTTACAAAAATAATTTATTTGTTCTCATCAATATTTAGTTTAATAATATTAATAATTTTTGTATTAGTTATTACCCTCTGACCCAAAGTAATTGTTATTTTTTTTCTTTTTGACGAGTTAAAAAAAAAGTACTCCCTCCATCCCACTCCAAGTGTCATTTTTTTACCCAAAATGGCGTCCCGTTTGAAGCGTCACCTTTCCTAAAAAGGAAATATTTTATTAATATTCTATTATCCCATCCACTATTCCCTCCACTAATTCTCTCTCCTCTACACTCACAACACTTTTTAAATTCACTATTTCCTCCACTAATTCTCTCTCCTACTTTCAAATTACACTCACAATATTTTTTCTTTTCCTTTTTTTCCTTAATTTGCGTGCCACCCCTAAAAGGGTGACACTCTTGGTGGGACAGAGGGAGTATATTTTAATTTTCAAGTATCGTAGTTTATTTCAACTTGAAGAAAATAAAACTATATTATTATTATTGTTTTGCACAAAAACTACAATGCTTCTTTATATTCTCTACGACAGTTACACAAACAAATCACCATCCAGCAAATGTTGATTATGGTACAAAGTAATCATCAGGATATTAGGTATATATTTTTATTTTTATTTTTTGATGGGAGGAATACGATTTCATCATTTTTTAAATTTGTGTACTGTCACCGTGCCAATGTAATCATACTAAGTCAAAAAGATAGTGGGTTACATAAAAGTGTGTGAGGGGGCTGAGGGGAAAGAAGAAAGTGGGTGGGGTTGGGGTTATGTAAGAGACCATCAATTTTGTTGTTCTTGCAATCAAATGAAAATTTAAACATTTTAATTAGATTTCTTTTTTTTTCTTTTTTATGGTGTATTGATTATTTACAATGTAATCATAGATACTAAACTAAATGCATTTGGGGGTTATGATCTCAACCACACATTATTTATGTTGTACTGTCACCATGCCATTGACACGGATAGAGGAGTACTAGTGGTGGCTAAGATTTAATCTTAGAAAAGTCATTCAACGGCTGATAGAGAGCGGTTTCTCATTTCCCTTCGGACACACACCGCATCCGTCCGTCTTCAACCTCCCATTCTCTCTTCTCTCCGCACTCCGGCGCCTCACACCTCCACCTTCCACCTCCCTTCTGTCATACTCATCTCCCTCCAACCCCATGGCTGTCGAACCTTTCCCTTTAACCTCAACTCTGTTCGACCTAAAACCATCTTTCAAACCCACCAACGATTCTACCCATCATTGAAAACCTCCAAAAGGGACCAAATCTGTTTTTGGGTTCGTTCAATCCTATTGTTTGTGATTCCGATTTGTGATTTCGGTTCCAAACTATCTCCCTTCCTTCGATCTCACTCAATTTCCCGACCCTAATTTGTTACAAAACTATCTCCCATCGGTTACACACGTTCTGAAACCAAATGGTGGAAATAGCTTCAAGAAAAGCAAAATGAAATAGGGACGAGAAGAAGATGGCAGTTACTCATATAAACTTCATCGATCAGACGATGACTTTACCTCCGTTAATCGTTTAGAGAAAGTGATTTTTTTGGAAACCCCCTAAAACCCAATACTCTATCGTTGGCATAACGATCAGATGACGGTCTCTGTTTCAATCGTTGACCATGACCTCCACTTCCGTTAAGACTTTATGCAGACTCTCATGTTTGATTCCATAAGTAGTTGGAGGCTTCAATCTGATTGGTACGCACCTACTCTCTTCCATAACACCCTCCCCCCCCCCGTTGATTACGACTTTCCTGTACTATGTTCGTCCCTCTCACTCTGGAAAGTTTATTAGGGTTAGGAAAGATGATTGTTCAGTTTTCACTTATCATTGTATCCATGTTTGTGCGTATATTTTCATTTGCAGGGTCCCAAACATACCCAAGTGCCCAAAATTTAATTAGGTAATGTATAAATCTTTCACTCTACTGAATTTATTTTAAAGTTGATTTTTTCTACTTCAATTTCGAATTTGGGTGGTTATATTTAACTGTTTCTAATCATATAAGAATCTTCCAGATTATCAATTTCATACCTCTACTCTATTAGACATTTGAATGTGCTCTAGCTTTGAAGGTGGGTTTGCAATACACCTCTATGGTTTCATAAGTTGCTTCATAACCAGCCCCGACAGTCATGTCCATTCTACCGGATCTACAACCATGGAGATCCCTCCGGACTCAAGTAAAATATTGAGTTATGAATACACCTCCATGGTTTCATAAGTTGCTTCATAAGTTTTTCTCTTTTTCTTTCTCTCTCTTTTTCTCTCTCTCTACGATGTATGAATATGTATGTATGTTACTTTTTATGTGTATGGTTATGTATTTCTTGAATATTTGTCTCTGGAGTTATTTAAAGAGTTGATGAAAGATTTGGTTTTGTTGAATATTTAATCAAAAAGAGTGTTAACCTGCAGTTGAATAACATAGTAACCACTTTACAGGCTTTACTACATCTTCATTCTAAAGCACATTTTTTAATTAAAACCTTGATATCCTCACCAACAACTAATTCATTAATCTTGAAATTGTACACATCTACAAAAATAAAATAAAAATAGAAGGCAAGTTTGAATCCCTTAACATAGCTAGGGTATAACATTTTATGACATTTAATTTTATTTCCACCATATTGTTGATGACTAATTTGGGTATAGCATTTCGAGAAGCGGAAATTTAGTTGTTTCACTATAGTAACTTGGGTATCGTTTAGGTGAAGTAGCAAAAGCCTATGCCCAATAACAAGGATTTCATGTAAGAACATGGATTGCAAAATGTGTATTCTTAATAAATATAAGTGGCATGTAGACGTACATGTATAAATCATTAAAATAATGTTATTGTAAAGTATAGAATATTAATTAAATGTGTAGTATTCCCGAGGTGGAAATTACCTATTTATGATGGGCAGAATGGTAATTTCACACCGCTTAATTTAAATGATGTAATCCCTTGATGAGGTGCCATTGTTTCCTATATATAAAGGCCTATCATCAGCCTAGAAACTACTACATCATTCTTATATACTCTCTTTATAATCTGAGTTCTAAGGAAGGCATTCATCATCAAGAAGATCTACATTTCCCTCCTTGATTTTCTTCTTCTTCTTCTCTTCCTTCCTTTGCAAGAACAACATCAAGTAACAAGATGAACTCAATAGGTATCACGCTTCCGCCTTCATCTTTTTCTCTTACTTAATCTAGGCTTGAGTGCTTTCGGGTTATTGGAATAGGAATGTTCCAACAATTGATATCAGAGCCTCTCAAGTTTTGGATTAAGTTTGAATTCATATAGCATATATTTTGCTTTACTTTGATTCTTAATCATGTTGATATCATCATGTTATGATGTTATTTGAATGCTCTAAATTCGTTGCTAGAGTGTTATTATTCATTACTTGATTAAATTCTGAATATGGATTGAAGTTTACTCAAAAGGACATGATGGTTCATGCAAGATTATCCCATTGACACAACAGAGCATTTTATGTCGCACAACTGTGTTGGATCTACTTGCATTCATGTCTTGGTTAAGCGTTAATTTTGCTTACCATTCATCTTTTGTGTGAAAGCTTTTCTGTGAAAAGGGTCTTGCTCGGACAATTATGAACAGGTGCCTTACCTGAATATAAAATTTTGGTTTTACTAAAAAGGATTTCAATTCTTAATATAAGATTATCCCATTTTGAACATAGCCACCATCATTGGATGCGTTGTGAGTTTGTTCAAATGCATAACCACGCATTTAAAAATGTGTTGTGAGTATGCGGATCTACTTGATTTGGTTGAATATTGATTCACCATTAAGTTAAGAATTGATAGTAAAAATATCGAAAATTTGACGTTTAGGGTCTGCTCGGCCGAGCACATTCCTTGACTCGGCCGAGCACCCCATTTGTATCAGCACAACGTTTGAAATTTTTTGAAAAAGGCGCCATCCAACGGTCATGATGCTCGGCCGAGCACCCCTAAGACTCGGCCGAGCACAAGGGATCAGAAAGGGGTGTTCTCTGGAGTGCTTTGCTCGGCCGAGCACTTTCCTTGACTCGGCCAAGCACGAGTGTTTTGCTCGGCCGAGCACTTTCCTTGACTCGGCCGAGCACCACTTGATTTTGGTCAAATTTTCAATTTTCCAATATTTTGCTATTTCGGTCAATTTTCATTCATTATTTGAGTAAAATTATACATTAATTTGTACCCTAAAGTGTGATTAATTATATGCTTAACAATTTCATACATTTCTAAACAATATTGTCACCAAAGTGATTTACGTTGTTTAGATACGAAATTGTAAAGTGATGAATTTTCTTATTGATATGTGATAACATGCTTGTTTCCCAAAGGAGACCTTGTTGTTGACTAAGTATTTGCATTCATGGGGTAATAATTGAATAAAACGTTTGGTCATTTTGAATACTTTAAACCATCCCAAAGGAAGACAGGCATTTAAAATGAGTTGTTTATATTCTTTATTGCCGGGTAACAAATGCTTTAAATGTTAGGACATTTTTAATACTTGAACCGGCCCAAAGGAAGGCAAGTATTTGAAATGTATTGTTTAAAGTCATTTATTATCCTAAGATAAATTAAATTATGAGTCAATTCGCAATCCAAAGATTAGTTTTGATGTCATGTTAATTATCTTTTTGATGGGATTCATTGATATAATTAATCACTTTATTCATTATGTAGTTTCTTATACATGTTTTGTATTCATTCTTCGTTCTTATTCCCAACAGATTTGATAAACGCTTCATCTATTACTACTGCTATGAACAATGTTCCAATGCTTAATGGGATTAACTTTAAAACTTGGAAAAATAATATAACGATGATCTTAGGATGTATGGACATCGATCACGCATTAGGGGAACCAAGTCCCGCTAAAGGAAATACCGTTATAGAACGGAAAAATGTTGAGCAATGGGAATGGTCCAACCGCGTGAGTCTAATGATCATGGAAAATGCAGTTTCAAAGACATTTTTGGACAATGTCTCTGAGATCGAAAATGCTGAGTTTTTTCTTGAATTCTTGTGGAAACTTGTTTCCATTCGGTACAAGGGTGAGGAAAATCTTCGGGAGTACATTATTGAATTATTTCAATTTTCGATCAAACTAAAGGCACTTAAGTAAGAGATTTCGGAAGATTTGCTCGTGCATTTAGTTTTGATCTATCTTCCTCCTCAATTTGGTCCTTTTGAGGTGACCTATAAATGTCAAAAGTACAAGTGGGATATTAATGGATTACTTTCACATATGACATTAGAGGAAGATAGGATGAAATATCTTAAATTAGAAAGTACTCACTCAGCATTTACTTCTTCTCGTGGGATTAAGAGAAGAGGGAATGAAATTGCGGTTGCAAGTAAGAAGCTTAAGGGATCATTTAATGATCACAAAGTCAAGAAATGCTTCTTTTGCAAGGACCTTACTCACATGAAGAACGACTACCATAAGTATCGTGAATGGCGAATTCAGAATGATATGTCATTTGGTCTTGTTTGTACTAAGACAAATTTGGTTTCAATTCCTTAATATACATAGTGGTTATATTTGGTGCAACAACTCACATTAGTTCATGTATGCAGGGTTGCCTGAATTATCGAATCCCCAGTGAAGATGAGAAATACATCTATATGAAAGCTGGAAATCCGATTGAAGTTATAGGCATAGGGACTTTTAGATTAATGATAAGTATTGGCTATTATTTTGTATTAAATAATACATTCATTGTACCATCCTTTTGATGGAATTTAATATCTATCACAATTTTGGACAAGGAAGGTTGCTCTTGTTCTTTTGGTAATAATAAATGTGATCTTTATTTTAAATTTCAAGCTTGTCGGTACTAGTACTTTATCATATATCGATAATCTTAATTTACTTGACAAAGTCAAGAAAATGAATGAGTCCCATAATAATGAAACCAAAACTAAAGGCACTAAGCAAAAGTTATCAAGTGAAAATTCTTGTATTCTATGGCATAGGCGTTTGGATCATATCTCCAAAGGGAGAATTGATAAAGCTTATGTCGGAGGGAATCCTAAAACAGCTTGATACTCCGGATAAAAATTTTGCATTAAGTGTTTTAAAGAAAAATTTACAAACATTAAAGGAAATAGGATCTTTGAGAGTATCAAATGTCTTGGAACTAATTCATATGGACATTTTTGAACCATTCACTAACCCTTCATGGAATGGTCAACAATATTTCATTACATTCATTATTTTCTTCATGTAAAGTCTCAATCATTGGACGTATTAGGTCCGGGTCCTTTATACTCTCTATCTTGAAGAGTGTGGGATTGTCCCTCACTACACCATGCCGGACAAACCTAGCATAGTGTAGTGGAGAGACATAATAGAATCCTTAAGGATATGGTAAGAAGTACGTTTTCTTGTACTTCTTTACCTCACTCATTATAGGAGATGCATTAAAGAACCGCTACTTATATTCTCAATAGAGCTGCTTCAAAGGCTACCGACAAAACTCCGTATGGACGTTAAGACCGTTGGTAGCTACTTTGTAGGGTATGCTAAGAGATCTAGGGGATTGTGAGTAAGCCAATCCAATTCGCGACCCTTTTTAGGTGCATTTTAATAAGATAAAATTGCACTAGGGGCGTTTTGATAAATTCTTGGTCCATTCCGATACTCCCGGGAACTTTTTATAAATTTCCCGCGAAATGAGTATTGTTAAGTAATTTTTCCATGCCAAAGGACATACAGGGAATTAACTGCTTTGGACTTTTAAGGAATTAATTCAGAATGTTCCAGAAGCAGCAATTTGGCGCCAGAAACGGTTACAGCTTGCTTAAGTCGCGCGACATCTTGAGCCATGGAAAGTTGATATAGAAGGTCGTGCGACACATCTGTTCCATCACCAGCAGCTATAAATAAGACCCTGCACCTCATATTTCAGATCCCTTTTCCAGCTCCTACTGTCACCCTGCCAAAATTCCTCCAGAAACGTATCTCTCTCCTCCTTCCACCTAAACCTACACCAATTCCCTTCCAATTCAACCTCCCTCATACATAAACCACCCATTTACTTCCATAATTCACACAACACTAAAGATCCAAGCTCAGAGGCTTCTCCTGTGCACCAATTCACGTCCTGCAGCTGAATCAAAGGCCATTGCACCTGACTTGGTGTAGTGGTGGTGGATCTATAAGGGTAACAATTCCCTTCCCCTCTCTCTCAATCATACTTTGTCAATTCACACAATTCCTACTCATCCACTTGATAATTAATCTCCATCTGCACTGGTTATCAAGTGGCAATTGCCATCTCTCTGTTTAAAGTTGTTTTGCTTGATTTGATTGTTGCTCATGATGTGATTTGAATTATATTGTTGCTTGATTCCCAAGGGAGTGTGGATCCCCCCATATCCATACCCCTTTGGTCAATCCTTTGCTGATTCATACTTATCTGAATTGAATTGGTGTGGTAGCTTGATCTGATTTGGTTTTTATGGAATCTGTTTCTCAATTGTAAAGTCTCTGCAGAAGGCAACGTGGTGTCACGCGACACAATTGGTCTCATCCATCTTGTGTAGTGCAACATAACTTGTCCTCTGCAGAGACCATCCTTTCATTTGTAATTCGTTCATCTAATTCCCTTGTTACTCAAGGTAGAGTGTGGATCTTCAATATCCACATTCATTTGAAGTGATTGGGTAGATCTCCGCTGTTTCTGTTACCAAATTGTAAGGTCCCTGCAGATGGTTTACCTGTGTCACGCGACACAGTTGGACTTGTGGAGTCCTGTGTCACGCGAAACAAGTAGCCCTCTGCAGAAGATAATCATTTCTGTTGTAACCTGTTCAGTCCTCATTGTAAAATGGGATGTGGCCTCCCAGAGTCAATGGTTCATAAGTTTGTAATCCTTCAGTTGAGCAATAAAACAAAGCACTTCTATGTATTTTGTCACATATCATGTCTTACACAATCTGCACACACTCTTGAATGATTCAAATGTTGAACATAGAAAGACTCGTCTACGGACAAGGCATGTTGGGTGAACTCTCGGTTCTTCCCAACACGTAATCTGACCCCCGAACCCATTTTTCTCTTTTAAAAAGGTTTTCAATGTTTCCTTTAAAACGGCGTGGCGACTCCTCATTTTCTATATGATTTTCGGCGAGCGCACATTCAGTGGCGACACCGCTGGGGACTTGAAACCTGTTTTCAAAAGTGGGTCAAACTTTCGTGCTTGTTCAACGTTCACTTCATTCATTCGTGTGTGCATTGCTGGTGACATTACATGTGTATGAATGCATTTAGTGCTTTGCTTTATTCCCTCCCCTTCCTTGCTTCCTGTTGAAATTATCTTTGGTCTTTGGGGCTTGAGCCATTGCCAGATTGTGCTTGGAGGCCGGGCCGGTTTGGCTTTTGTTCGGATTCTGGATATAGGACTCCTTATGTCACGCGACACATTTGACCTCATCAGTCCTGTGTCACGCGACATAAGTGGTCAATTCGCAGGATTTGTTTTCTTGGTGCAGCTTATGATTGTGGGCAATCCCCATGATCAAAATTTTGATCATTTGATTATTGTATATCTGTGGGGTGTGTGTTTCTCCTTTTCCTTCTTTTTTCCAAAAATAAAGAAATAATAAAAACAAAAATTTTCATAAATAAAGGAATCTAGTCATCCTCACACTACGTCACATAGATCTAGAATCCTCGGGTGCGATTGACGGCATCGCGGACGGTGATGTAATTCGCCTACGCTTGAGCGCCTGGAATCAAACCTATCCCCCTAGCGCATCATAGGTGACGCCACACTTTAAAGCTTACCCAATGGTTGGTTTTGACACGCCATTTTCAAATATACTAAAATGAATTGTTTCAAAATTAATAAAAGGCTTTCGTACCTATCCCAAAACCTAGCACGTGTGGGCATGTTGCCAATGCAACAAGGTTTCACGAAAGGACATGCTGTTCCCACGGCATGTTCTAACGAGAGATCATGTCGCCTTGTCAATGTGCACCGACGAGAGGTCATGCCGGATTTTTCCTTGAATTTCTTCAGGAATACCCGTTATGCTGCCCAAATTTCTCCAGAAATTGGGGCTGCTCGTCCGTCCCATAAATGCTTCGGTTTTATTTGGGTATCATTGCCTATTATTAATTTTTAATCAATACATTTGGTGTATTTTTGGATGATGTGTCCCTAGGTTCCCCCCGAGGTCTAGATTGCGTGAATAAAGGATTAGCCTTTCCCAACTGTTCCTAGGATTTAAAAGATATCGATTTCTACTTGAATACTAATAAGATGTTGCACGAGTCCGTCTCCTTTCCCGCTCTTCCCTCTCCCATACCATCTCAAGGTTCTCTATCCTCCACCTTATACACGCTCTCTCCTCTCTAGTTACGGCAAGTTGGGTGCGCAATCCGATCCCCGGTGCTCGTTTGGTTCATGTCTTTGAGGCAGTTGCAGTTTCAGCAGAGCTCACACCAGATTCAATTTCAGAGATGTCTAGTGCAGAAAAGGGTATGACCACTCAGTCTGGAGGTTTATCTGCCATGGGTCAACAAGGTATGCATAATATGTCCATGGAAGAGATGAGGGCTAATTTGGAAGCCGCTCTAGATAGAGAGTGTGAGGCTCAGTTACTCGCTCAAGCCGCTAAAGCTAGAGAAGAGGTAGCACATTCTACGTTGGTGGATGCAATGAGAAGCCGTGGTATTGCCGTGATCCGACGTACTGATGGGACTTATGAGGAGGTTACTGATGCCAACGAGTTTGATGTCGAGATTAGGAATGTCTCCCTTCCTCCCTTTGCTCCAACATATCATCAAGTTTCGAGTCATGGTGTGCAGCCAAGCTCTCAAACAAGTTTCGGTTCAGTTGGAGGACCACAGCCGATCTTCTATGATTTGAGCTCCTCACCAATCCCTAATGCTTCCGTGCCTCTAAGCCAACTTGGGTCTCAGCTTCCGAACAGTCAAAGCTTGTTGTTTCCAAATTCTCAGTATCAGCAGGGTCAGTTTCATGGTCCTCACTTCCAGGGTAACCCCCAGTATCAGAGTCATCACCCTTACTCCGGGAATCAATTCAGCCAAGATGGATTTCTGCAGCTTCCGGCTAGCCAACCTCAATCTCAGAGATATCAGTCTCAGCCTTTGATGGGTTCAGCTTTTAGATTTGGATCATCATCTATACAACATCCGTGGTCAACTCCTTACGTGCCTGCCGGTGCTTTTCCGCAGAATCAGAATTCCCTGACCGGTCAGTTTAATCATTTGCCAGCTCCAGCATCTGGGTCAGTTCAGCCGCCTCTCTTCCAATCAACCAGTTTTGAGCATTCTTCAACCGCTGCTCCCTCTATCCCTCAGCTTCCAGGGATGACCCCAGAGGTGACCGCGTTGTTAAAACAGATGCAGCAGCAAATTGACAAGTTGACTGTGGAATCAAGTGGACTTAAAGTTGTTGATCCAAGGCAAGTAGAGCCTCTTCCTTATAAGTTCAAGATGCCCAAAATACAATTTGATGGCTCGGCGTGCCCAAAAACTAATGTGGACACATATGTGATGACTATGGGGCAATGGGTTGTACTCTCGAGTTTATGGCTCAAGATTTCCATCTCACACTCAAAGGACCTACCTTGACATGGTTTCTAAGTCTTAAGCCGGAAGCTCGATCTACTTGGAGTCAGACTACTGAGGCTTTTCTTGAAAATTATCGCGGAAACCTCGAGTGGCGCACAACTAGAGACGACTTGGTTGGCACAATCCAAAAGATTGATGAGTCCATTACTGATTTCTACAACCGTTGGAATGCCAAATTGAATGAGCTGTCTGAGCCAATCCCGTTGCAAGATCAGAAGGACATCTTTTTGTCATGTGTGAAGCCAGCTCTCCGTGAAGCCATAGGTACTGGATGGTATCCCGATTTAAGGAAGATGGTAGGCATGGGAGCTCGCAGCGAGAATCGACTCTTCAACCTTAACCCGGAAGTCAAGGCCGGCAATGTTAGTGGTTATCGTTCCATGATGGTCAACCCAGTTCCCATGGTCCCAAAAGACAATAGTATCAACAACCTTCAGAGGGGAAGCACTGGCCCAAGCAGTGGGAAATTTCAACCTCGTCAGCCATGAAAGTTTGATGATCTTGGCATGACCACGGAAGGCATTTAATGGCTTGGTTAAGGCGGGAATGGTCAAGCCCCTTGATATTTACAGCCCTATGCATCGCAACCCAAAGCTGGATACAAGCAAGTATTGCTGCTACCACCAGTTCCCTAGCCATACAACCAATGATTGAATCCCCCTGAAGATGCTCATTCAGAAGCTTGTTGATGAGGGTAAGATTGAGAAAGCTCGACCCGATGTTGTCACCAATCTCCTTCCATGATTCAAAGGGACTCTTCCAGTCGAAGCCAAAGAAGTCAGTCAGTCAGTACTGTAGGTTCTAGAGTGTCCTTTATGTTTTCATGAGTCTGTCAAAGTCCATGTTATGAGTTTACAGTAATAAAAATCTTCATTTCTTTTCTTGCTAGACTCGAGACATCACTTGCACCCACATTATATTTAATTGAAACGGTCTCATTCTACATGATCACTTGTGCTGCTCAATAGCTAATCCATTGAAATGATTAATATTTAAATTGATCGGAGTGAGAAAATTGATTGATATCTTTCTCAAATTGGGGCTTATCAACTCCCCATCTCACATCTCATATGCTCACATCCCTTTCATCATCATCATCAGTTCGTCGCTCAATGAATTTGCACGAATCTTCCTCAAGTAAGCTTAGGCAAGCAATGAAGACTTAATCTCATTTAGGTTATCCAGTAGGGGCTGCGGTTGAAACCTTTCACCCATAGGGAAGCCATTACCTCACCCTCACTAAACAATACCCCTTCATTTCAAGATCAGCATGTTTGAAACCCTGTTTAGCCATCATCCTTTCTCCATGCTAAGAGAAGTCCAAGCAAGGCCAAGAAGCTGGCTTCGAGAGTCAGCGATGCAAAATGCTCAAGTCATGAAAGAAGGACAAAGATAATCCTCAACTCCACAAGAGGCCTTCCAAGTTATCAAAAGAAGGATTTTAAATCCTCACAATTCAGCAAGAATCATCAAGAGTCTTTTCAAAAGAAGGACGTTAGATCCTCACAATTCAGCGAAAGTTCCCGACTTCTCAAGAAGCTCTCCAATGTTCAAAAGGAGCCTGAATTCTCACGAGTTAACCAAATGTTCTCAACAGCATGGATGTCCCTTACCATTACCTTCAAACCAATCCCAAGACGTCCTCTCATTTTTAGAGGATATTCCCATGACCATTATCCTTGACCTTGGCAAAGTCAATCTTAACCTCTCATTCTTAGAGGCAATCAATATCCTCGCCATAGAAATCCCAAACACATCCTCGAGAACCAACCTCTCATCTTTAGAGGTTCAGTTTATTAAAAGGCCCATCCGACCTCTCATCTTAAGAGGTCATGATGCAATCAATTTTCCAAATCACCCGATGGTCGATCGAAGCCCGGAAACCCAGCTACAGTTCCTACCGGATAGCAGCTTCATTCTAATATCTTCAAGAGCTAAATCAAATTAATGCTTCATTGCTTGCTTAAATTGGAGCCAAATCCATCTTGGTTCAAGATCATCAATCAAAGATTGTGCAAATTTAAATCCAATTCGTTTGACATTTCGTGTTAGCATATGTCACCTCTTATCCGCAAACACTTGCCGTGAATGTCCCACTGGGGCTTCGCATCCGTGTCTTTCATTGACACTCTAGGAGGACATGTTCTTCAAATCTCCAATTCTCCGAAAAATCCTCAAAGGTCCTCAAAATCTTGAATTTTTGCATCCCTTTCAAATCGGGATAAGCCCGAACTACGGCGACCTGAGCTCCTCCCAAGGAGGGGAACGTAGGCAACCACAACTGGTCCGGTCGAAATCACAAACAAATCTCAAAAAAATCTGGTCTCATCAAGGGCCGTCCCTATATAAAGATCCTCCGTTCCATATTTCCGAGTTTGATTCTCGATATCAGTCGGCTTTCTCCTCAGGATTGATCAAAATATTTATTCATATCTGCATTAGTGGTTGAATAACCCGAACATCAATAAAGGGTTTCTAGCAGCCTTGTGATCATCACGAATAAGACAACTTTTCAAATGTCTCGACAAGTCTTCTCTTTCTACATCATAGGAAGATAGAGCCAAACACTATTTTTCTGTCAGCAGGGGCTTCCATACACTTTGCCACACCTTGTGATGCTTATACTCTCCCAAAAGAGTCAAATCCAAAAAGTGTCATACACAAATTCGGGATCCATTTCCACTTTTCAAAAGATGTACCCCTGCATGTAAACATTTCCGAGTCTTGTCCAATGACTGATTGACTAATGTCTGAAATGATGAGTTGCCTCTTTGGCCAAAAGATGACTCTGTCTGCAATAAGGCTGCATCGAATCACTTCAAGCTGGGGCTTCACCATGGTCACCTCATCAAGAACTGGGGCTTCACCCAGTCATCTCCTCAAAATTGGGACATTCTCTGCACTACATATGATGCTTGCTGTTCTTATCAATCACTGACTCAACTGCTGCTAGTTACACTCCCAGGGTATGCCCCGACTTGCCTAGGTTGCACCATATCATCCATCGCTCATACATTTTCCCACCTCATGGGAGAGGGTCCAACCCATACATCATCATATAAACACAATCAATTCCATACACAATCCATCATAGCACAACTGCTACATACATATCCGCTTGTCAAGCCGTGCAAAATCCTCACTTCTTTTTCATCCCCAACTGAGATGGACTCGTGAAATAAAAGCTAATAATGCATAAGATTAACAATAATCAACAAATAAAATGCAAAATTGCCTAGAGTGTTGTGTTGCCCCCCCCCCCTCGCAGGGTACAATAATCATTTGATCATAATTTGATCGTGAGGATTGCCCTTCAAATCACAATCTGGATAAAGATTTCAAATCCTGCAGTTGGCATATTCTGCCTTTATCATCTTCATCAGTCTTCGGATTCATCAGCATCATCTGAGAGAGCCTTATCTGCCTCAGTCTCCAAGCAATGCTTGTCAAAAAAGGCTTCAGCTGCCCCAATATCCAAACAATAATGCTTATCAGTCTCAGCGACATCAAAGCCTGTTCCGCACGATGAGTCATCATCAAAACTTGTTCTGCCTGGCGAGTCATCAAAGCTTGTTCTTCCTAACGAATTATCAAAACCCGTTCTGCATGACAAATCGTCAATAAAGACCTTCCCGTGAACGGCCATCCAGCAACTCTTCAACAAGCAGTATCCCAAGTCCTCTGACAGCTACCATTCCTCATCAACAACAGTGGTATAGGTCCTTTCGGCAACCACGATCATTAGCGACAGTGGTATAGGTCCCTCCGGCAGCCACAATCATCATCAATTGTAACATAAGTTCCTCCGGTAGCTATTACCCTCCACGATCATCAGTCGTAGCATCAGTCCCTCCGGCAGCTACAGGTAAGCACAGCACAGGTATGACAGCATATCTCAGTCAATTACTTTTCAAATAATCTCATTTTCAGGTTGGATGCCTTCAAATAATCTAGTTCTCAAGTTGTGATACCTTCAAATGATCTCGGTCAGGTCAAGAGACCTTCAAATAATTCCTGTCAAGTTGGATGCCTTCAAATAATCTAGTTCTCAGGTTGTGATACCTTCAAATGATCTCGGTCAGGTCAAGAGACCTTCAAATAATTCCTGTCAGGTTGTGATGCCTTCAAATGATCTCGTTCAGGTCAAGAGACCTTCAAATGATCCCTTTCAGGTCAAGAGACCTTTAAATGATCCCTTTCAGGTCAAGAGACCTTCAAATAATCCCTTTCAGGTTTAGATGCCTTCAAATGATCTCGTTCAGGTCAAGAGACCTTTAAATGATCCTATTCAGGTCAAGAGACCTTCAAATAATTCCTTTCAGGTTGTGATGCCTTCAAATGATCTCGTTCGGGTCAAGAGACCTTCAAATGATCTTATTCAGGTCAAGAGACCTTCAAATAATTCCTGTCAGGTTGTAATGCCTTCAAATGATCTCGTTCAGGTCAAGAGACCTTCAAATGATCATTTTTAGGTCAAGAGACCTTCAAATGATCCCTTTCAGGTTGTGATGCCTTCAAATGATCTCTCACCCAGGTACAGACACCTTCAAATAGTTTCCCTATGATTCAGACTACGACCGGCTTGATTCCCACCTGGGATACGTAGGAATCCTTTCTCCAAAGGTCCAGCCAACCGATCTCACCAGTCATCGTCCACCCATCCGCCGTATCCCCCAGCCGATCATTGGGATTGAGTCCTTCTTGTCGACAACCTCACTTCTTCCATAAGTGAAGTTTTCGAGGGGCTCTGTGAGTACGTCAATCCAATTCATGACCCTTTTTAGGTGCATTTTAATATGATAAAATTGCACTAGGGGCATTTTGGTAAATTCCTGGTCCATTCCGATACTCCCGATAACTTTTTATAAATTTCCCGCGAAAGGAGTACTGTTAAGTAATTTTTCCATGCCAAAGGACATACAGGGAATCAACTGCTTTGGAATTTTAAGGAATTAATTCAGAATGTTCCAGAAGCAGCAATTTGGCACCAGAAACGGTTATGGCTTGCTTAAGTCGCGCGACATCTTGAGCCATGGAAAGTTGATACAGAAGGTCGTGCGACACATCTGTTCCATCACCAGTAGCTATAAATAAGACCCTGCACCTCATATTTCAGATCCTGTTTCCAGCTCCTACTGTTACCCTGCCAAAATTCCATCAGAAATGTATCTCTCTCCTCCTTCCACCTAAACCTACACCAATTCCCTTCCAATTCAACCTCCCTCATACATAAACCACCCATCTACTTCCATACTTCACAGAACACTGGAGATCCAAGCTCAGAGGCTTCTCATGTGGACCAATTCACGTCCTGCAGCTGAATCGAAGGCCATTGCACCTGACTTGGTGTAGTGGTGGTGGATCTACAAGGGTAACAATTCCCTTCCCCTCTCTCTCAATCATACTTTGTAAATTCACACAATTCCTACTCATCCACTTGATAATTAATCTCCATCTGCACTGATTATCAAGTGGCAATCACCTTATCTCTGTTTAAAGTTGTTTTGCTTGATTTGATTGTTGCTTATGATGTGATTTGAATTACATTGTTGCTTGATTCCAAAGGGAGTGTGGATCTCCCCATATCCATACCCCTTTGGTCAATCCTTTGCTGATTCGTAGTTATCTGAATTAAATTGGTGTGGTAGCTTGATCTGATTTGCTTTCTGTGGAATCTGTTTCTCAATTGTAAAGTCTCTGCAGAAGGTAACGTTGTGTCACGCGACTCAATTGGTCTCATCTATCTTGTGTAGTGCGACATAACTTGTCCTCTGCAGAGACCATCCTTTCATTTGTAATTCGTTCATCTAATTCCCTTGTTACTCAAGGTAGAGTGTGGATCTTCAATATCCACATTCATTTGAAGTGATTGGGTAGATCTCCGCTGTTTCTGTTACCAAATTGTCAGGTCCCTGCAGATGGTTTACCTGTGTCACGCGACATAGTTGGACTTGTGGAGTCCTGTGTCACGCGACACAAGTAGCCCTCTGCAGAAGATCATCATTTCAGTTGTAGCCTGTTCAATCCTCATTGTAAAATGGGATGTGGCCTCCCAGAGTCAATGGTTCACGAGTTAGTAATCCTTCAGTTGAGCAATAAAACAAAGCACTTCTATGTATTTTGTCTCATATCATGTCTTACACAATTTGCACACACTCTTGAATGATTCAAATGTTGAACATAGATAGACTCGTCTACGGACGAGGCGTGTTGGGTGAACTCTCGGTTCTTCCCAACACGTAATCTCACCTGTGAGTACCCCGACCCGAACTCGTGTTTTTTGGGTCTGCCCATTTATTTCATTTTGGGCCAATTTTTATTATTTATTATTCATTAGTTTTGGGCCTGCTTAGCTTCGGCCCATTTTGCCTAAAAGCGAACCGGTGTCATACGACACCCAAAATTATTCCCGGTCAGTATTAAATAGAGGATTATCCTCATTTGTGAGAGGGGGGACAGGCACAGAAAAGTGGCACGCCCACTTTCTCTCTCTCTCTCAATACCACTCTCATTTCTTCCTCACAAAGGAATTCAATTCCTCTCTCTCATATTTATCTCTCTATACACAATTTACAGAGGGACTCCCCTCCCCGGAATGGTCTTCTTCCTCCAATAACAACAATGGCTACCTAAATCGCCATCACCACCATTTAATCCAAAATCGCCCTCAACCATCTAAACCAATTCTAGGCTTTCCAAATCAACACCACCGTTCTCAGCTCTCCCCGGCGACGGGCTCCCTCTATCTCCATTCACCAACGACCGCTTCCTCACCGGTTCGTTTCCTCGCTCACCGAACCAGGTTCGCCGGCGAACTCTATCTCCCACGTCTTCTAAATAGCCGACCTCCTTCAAAACCGAGCTCCTCTACCCAAATCAAAACCGAGCTTCTGTTCTAAATCGGCCGGCAAACCAAACAACGACCCAACTCACGGTTGAGTTCACCACCCAAATCAACCGGTTGAGCTCTCCCCAAAACCGAGCTCCTTCCCCTGTGCTGGACCATCAACGCCGTCCACCACTGCCGTTTCCTCTGTTCCAGATCTCAGGCCGTGCACCGGCACCGCCCCTAACAGCTTCAAGCTAAAAAGTCCTCGTTTCCATTCGTCGCTCCGGAGCTGATTGAAGACTCCCTATACCGACGGGGTATAGGGAGGTGTGGATCTACGAGGGTAATCTCTTGCTCTCTCTCTATTTTCATTTGTTTTCATTGTTCTGAATGTATAAACAATGGCCTCTAAATTTTGCTCTCTGTTTTCATTTGCTCTCTCTCTGTATATAATGGTATAGAAAGATTTATTGACCATGGGTTGGACTCAATATTGCAACCCGTTAATCTGTGACTGGACATTGTTCTGCTACGGTTTATACATATAATGTTCATGTTATTCTGATTCTAATGTTTATTCATATGAGTTGTTTGGATCGTTTGGATTTGTGATTAAAACGCAAAGATGAGTGTGAATCATCTATATTCACACTCATCTGAGTGTTGATCCCTTCCGCCATGATTTCTGAATGTGTTGAATCATTTTGTTGAGTTAGGAAGCGAGGGTTCTTTGATTTGTGACCCAAGAAATGTGATCATTCACATTGGGTCACTAAAACCCCATGACCTTCCCACAATACTCTTTTGATTTCAGCCTATTCATTGGTACAGTTTACCTCTTTGTTTGAGTTAGGAGGTGATGGCCCATCATTCACATTTGGCCATCAACGCCATATGATCCTCCCACAATACTCATTTGTTGCTATCGTTGCTTGAGTTAGGAAGTGAGGGTTCTTCAATTGTGACCCAAGAAATGTGGTCATTCACATTGGGTCACTGAAATCCCATGACCTTCCCATAATACTCTTTATCTCAGTCTCTTCATTATTCCAGTTAGCTTCTTAGCCTTAGAATTGTATTGGTGACATATCCACCCCTTTTGTAGAGACAGTCTGACCAGGGCATCCTATGTCATACGACACCCACGCTCCTGGGTAATCCTGTGTCGTGTGACACCCAAGGCTCTGAGCAGTCCTGTGTCGCATGACACCCGTGACCCTGGACAGACTGCCTCAACCCATTACCTTGTAATTCATTTTTATCAATTGTAAGTGGGATGTGGCCTCCCACAGTAAAAGGCTCACAAGTTGTAATCACTCATTTTGATTAATAAAGCAAAGCATTAAAATGCATTTTATTACATATATTGTCTCATACAATTGCACACACTATGGAATGTTTTGAATGTTGAACATAGAAAGACTCGCCTACGGACGAGGCGTGTTGGGTGAACTCTCAAGTTCTTCCCAACACGTAACCTGACCCCCGGACCCAAAATTCTCGTTAAAGGTTTTTCAATGTTTTCCTTAAAAACGGCGTGGCGACTCCCAAGATAAAATCATATTTTATCTTTTACATTTATTTTTCGGCGAGCGTTCATTCACCCCCGAACCCATTTTTCTCTTTTAAAAAGGTTTTCAATGTTTCCTTTAAAACGGTGTGGCGACTCCTCATTTTCTAAATGATTTTTCGGCGAGCGCACATTCAGGGATATAAATTTTATGACCCGAAAACTAGAACATTTTTCGAGACCGGCAATGTTAGGTTCTTTGAGGATGTTGAATTTAGTGGGAGAAATAGTAATGATTTAGAATTTACAGAGTTAGAGGAACGACTCTATGTTCCTCAAACTTTAGTTCATGTTGGAAATCAAGTAATTGTACCTGAAATTAACAAAGAACATACAATTCAAAATAATATAGAGACTCCCGTAAATAATGGATAACATGAAAATGTTGGACGTGAGGAAATTCAACAACCTCAAAATGAGGATGAACCGGTGCTCTTGAGGAGATCTACTAGAGAAAGAAGAAGTGATATTCCAGATATTTATGATGTGTATCTTGCAGAAAATAAGGACACCTTAGGTTTGGTGGGAGATGAACCTATCACCTTTCATGAAGCCATTAATAATCCTAATTCTCATAAGTGGATCAATGCCATTAATGGGGAGTTAAAATCAATGAAAGACAATGACGTTTGGGATCTTGTCCCATTACCTGAAGGTGTAAAACCTATTGGTTATAAATTGATATTTAAAACCAAAAGGGATTCGCAAGGTAATGTGGAAAGATATAAGGCACGTCTTAATGCTAAGGGATTTACTCAAAAGGAAGGCATTGATTATAAAGAAATATTTTCTCCAGTATCTTCTAAAATCTCTTTTATGATCATTATGGCATTAGTGGCACATTATGATCTTGAGCTTCATCAAATGGATGTTAAGATGGCTTTTCTCAATGGAGACATTGAGGAAACCATCTATATAAGGAAACCAGAAATGGTGACCAATTCAGATCTAACTAATCAATTAGTTTGTAAACTTAAGAAATCCATTTACGATCTCAAGCAAGCTTCTCGTCAATGGTATTTAAAATTTAATCAAGTTATTCTTTCATTTTGTTTTGAAACGAATTTTGGTGAAGATTGTGTATACCATAAGTTCAGTGGGAGTAGATTTATAATTTTGATCTTATATGTGGATGATAATTTTCTTGCTAGTAATAATAAGGAACTTCTAAATGAAACTATGAAATTTCTCTCAAATAAATTTGAGATGAAAGATCTTGGTGAGGCATCTTTTGTATTGGGAATCCGAATTCATCGTGATCATTCACGAGGTATTTTGGGATTATCACAAAAGAGCTATATAGAGAAGGTATTACAAAGGTTTAGCATGAAAAATTGTAAACCACTTGACACTCCTGTCTCTAAAAGAGATAAATTCAGTTTAAAGTAATGTCCTATAATTAATTTTGAATTCAAGTATATGGAAAATATCCCTTATGCACCGGCAGTAGGAAGCTTAATATATGCGCAAGTCTGTACTCGTCCAGACCTTGCATTTATTATTGGGATGCTTGTCAATACTAAAGCAATTCGGAAAGAAGAACATTAAGTCGCATCCAAAAGAATGATGAAGTACCTATAAAACATTAAACTACATGCTAATATATATAAAATCGGATCATTTTGAGATCATTAGGTATTCCGATTCTGTTTTACTGGATGCAAAGATATCGAAAGACATCGTATGATTATGTCTCTTGTTGAAGAGAAATAAGTATAAAATGAACAAATAGATATACAACTTATAGGAACAAACTCCATGTTATTGGATCCATTTTTATAAAGCGTTATCTCTTTTGATGTTTCACGAGCATACTGCTCATATGGGTGAAACGACTTTTGATAATGTATAATATAGTGGGAGTTTGTGTTGTGCTTTATTTGCTATTTGTTTTATTCATATTGATCTCATTTGGTTAATAAGGACTAGTTGATGGAATATATGTATATGTTTTAATATATATTCATTAAGTATTCCATGCTATACATCTATACTTAATCTATGTCATTTAGTTGAACATATATATGTGATTAATGTGGGTTTAGTTGCGAATCAATTACAACGACTGCCCCTTTAGTTCCTATACTTGTGAAACTAATGGACGAGATTGTTTTAGAATGACAATGAAGTGCACATATGGATTGTCATTTACATTATGAATATGATTTTATGAGGATTTGTTAAAGTATAAACACATATTTGGGCAATCTAAGTGGGAGATTGTAAGAACATGAATTGCAAAATGTGTATACTTAATAAATATAAGTGACATGTAGACGTACATGTATAAATCATTAAAATAATGTTATTGTAAAGTATAGAATATTAATTAAATGTGTAGAATTCCCGAGGTGAAAATTACCTATTTATGATGGGCAGAATGGTAATTTCACACCGCTTAATTGAAAGGGTGTAGTCCCTTGATGAGGTGCCATTGTTTCCTATATATAGAGGCCTACCATCAGCCTAGAAACTACTACATCATCCTTATATACTTTCTCCATAATCTGAGTTCTAATGAAGGTATTCATCATCAAGAAGATCTATATTTCCCTCCTTGATTTTCTTCTTCTTCTCTTCCTTCCTTTGCAAGAACAACATCAAGTAACAAGATGAACTCAATAGGTATCACGCTTTCGCCTTCATCTTCTTCTCTTACTTAATATAGGCTTGAGTGCTTTCGGGTTATTGAAATAGGAATGTTCCAACATTTCAAGTTGTTAAGCTCTTGGATATGAATGACATAAGAATTTTTTGTGGTATTTAAGGTGATTGCTGAGTTGTGTTAGAAATTGGACATATGTATGCATATTGGGATCATTACCACCATATATGTATTGTTGAATGGAAAAGTAGGGTACTAAAATGTAGCTTATGCATTTGGACATTCATTTTGGGACTAAGGGAGTGGTATTTACTGCGCATCTATTGCTTTTTGTGAAGTTGTACATTCTGAATTTGTGAGAATAACAATTTTTTTTCTTTCTAAGAAGCTTAAAATTATGTATTAGAAATTATGATTACTTTAATTGAACAACATTATTGTAACCGGTAGTCATTAGTTGGTTCGTCAATGTGAAAATTAGACATTTGGAAATGGAGGGATTAAATGTATGCCAATTGCCAGCGAGTTGTGCGGCATTGGAGCTTTGCCACAATCAATTAGAGATCAGGTTAATACATGAGAAGGATCCTGATACGATGTGCTGATTGGTTACTTGATAAGTTGGGTACTAAAGCCCAAACCTACTTCTGGCTTGATGTTACTCAGGAAGAGATGATTTTTCACCCTACCAAAAGATGGAAAAGTTGTTTAATAGCTTGGCGCAAGTCATTACTGATTCTTAACACTGATACTATCACAAACAAGGTAGATGTGTAAATACGAGAAAAGACAAAGAAGGGGGGTTGGGGGGATGCAAGTAGTATAGTTCTATTGTTGGCACCGATGCGACTACGACAGCGAGTAAAAAACACTGTCCTATTTTCTTTTTTAACCTTCCTTTTTCGTTTTCTACATCCTATTTTCCTTTTTAACTATTATTTCTTTTTACAGATAACTTAAGTTTTTTTTTTAAACGAATTCACTAAAATTTGATAATTTGATAAGATTCTTTTTTTTTTTTCTTTTCCCATTTTTTTAAACAAAAAAACCGATTATAAATAAATGATCATTTTTTTTATTTTTTTTAATTGATTTAGGTACAAAAAAATTAAATTAGGTATTTTTTTTATTTATTTATGTGCATTCCAATTTGATTTATTTATTTTTATTAGGACCATTTATTTAAGGAGTGTATCTCACAAAAAGGCCAGTATTTATCTTTTTGTTTCATTCTAATTTTTCTTCGTCTGAATATCTGATTTTATTTTAAATATGGACTTTCGATAGTTTCTCAGGTACCCACTCTCAAGAAGTTTCAACTCCCAGTTAAATATCTTTGCATTTTATATATTTGTACCAATTTAAAATTACATTTAAAATGTCATATAATTAGGATGTGATTTCAGTTTTTCCACATCTTTCTCTTTCCATACTGACGCATGCCAGTACTAGTGTAAATACAAAGAAAGAATTTTCTAAATAGTTCTCAGAATCTTATCTTACGGTTTGGAATTACCTAAAGGATTAATTTCACAAGGCCCACTCATCGCAAACAATTTTCCATAAAAATTTCAAAATTCCATACACAATTTAAGGTACAGATCAAAATTCCCACTAAACCCGAATTCCCTTGCTTCCTCCTCGTCGTTCTCAAAATGATCCCCGAAACCCACACTTCCGCACATCACATTTCAACACACGCACGCACTAAACATCTTCACACCATCAACCTTCCGATGACAAAACTTGAGGCGACGATGAAGGCGTCGTGCAAATACTTCTATTCCCAAGCGTCTGAGTTGGACCACCATTCGGGACATGATGACATTGATAACTTCTAAGCCCAAATTATCACCATTACAATTACAGTTAGAGCCACAAGCATTCACTATACTCTCTTTTCATGAATAATTTTGCAATTAAAAATCTTGCAAAAGTGTTAATCATCGTCTCATGTTTTCTTGAGTATTCCTATAAAATCTGGGATTTAGATTTTGTTCCGAATTCATTTGCATCCAATCATAATCACTTTATCGTTCTATTCCCTTGGAAATCCCGCACTTCAACTGTTCGATAAAATGTCTCGCTCGAGTTTGGTGAATTCATTTTTGATAATTGCGATGCTATTTGTTTTGTCTGTTGGAGGAGCTTACTAGATGGAATGGTTCCTCATATGCCTAGTTATAAGAGTATTTTTTTCACAATTTAAAGTTAATAAATTATTTTTATATCTAGGTATAAGAGTATTTCTAATCTTATACCTTTAGGTATAAGAGAGGATTGCTTAATAAAATATTAGACTTTTTTTATTATTTTTAAGAAAATATAAAAAATTGTGAAAAAAAAAATACTGTTATACCTAGGTATAAGATTAAAATTTGTCTTATAACTTTGAGTGTAAGAGTGAACGGGAAGGGGTAATGTTTGAGTTTCTGTGCAATCATGCATCTCGCGTTGCATCGCGTTGCATGTATATTTATTAGTTTGATATCTCGGCCGGAAGCCTACGGACCTCAGCCCTTACCTTAACTTAAATTTGTCTAACCCGACCCTACATGTTACATAGCTTATTTATAATATTTTTTTAAATATTGACAATTTCATAGAATTCTTCTATTTTGGTATGAAGTGTGATGCATTTATTTATTCTTATAAATAATATTATATATCTCTATTTTTAAGAAGAAAATTTTTATAATAAAATGTTCTATTTCTTACTCCCTACATTTTAGAGTAAGATTTTTACTTTCCTTTTTTATTTATATCAAATTAAAATTTTTAGTTGCTTTATTTATTAAAATGGATAATGACACTCACTTGTTACACTCACAATAACAACTCCCTTACTATTTCCTACCAACTTTCTATCTCATACTTTAATTTCCATACTCACAACATTTATTTTTTCTTATTCTCCGTATAAAGTCAAACTCAAAACCTTATTATGGGACAAAAGTAGTATAATTTTTGTAGTCAATGGGTTGGGTCGATATGAACAGGGGCGTGTTTGAATATATATATATATATATATATATATATATATATATATATAAGCTAGGAAAGAATCAAAAGGTGAACTTGGGTAGAGTGATTTTCAAACATTTGGCTTCGTGGGGTAGAAGAAAAGATATTACAATGTTTCCTTACCCTTCCTTGATTTTTCAAATTTTGAAATCTCAAAAAATTCCCGTTGAAGAGTCGGATGAGTACACTCCCAACATTGATCTCTATGCTATAGATACTTAGCTAACTAAGAAGAACACCAAGAGTGTAAGGTATACAGGTGATCTTCCTTGGTCAAAGGAAAAGAAAATAGGGTCAAGTGATGCGGTTCATGCTCAGGGTGTTACTCATACTGTTACCCCGAATGTTACTCCGAAATCTCCAAGTTTTTCATGTACAGATGCAACTCATGTTCTTGCAAATGTGTATAATTTGTTGGGGAATGCTTCACCAACAATTCCAAAGACCACAGTTTTGGCATTTCTCCACAAACAAATTGTTGCCATTGTCGAGATTGTGCAAGGATAGACTAAGCTCAAGGAAATTACTGATGAGTTTATTCGGCAGGTTTCTTCCCAAACTGGGGGAGATGATAGTGCTGATGGAGCTGGTCCAAGTGGTGGTGGTGGAGATGCTAGTGGTGCTGCTGCAGATGTTACTGAAGGTGCTGCCTTAGATGCTGGAGATGACGAAGGGGAAGAACAGGATGAAGAAGAAGGAGCTGATGATGAGCAAGAAGAGTGATTGCAATACATTGCCTGAAGGTTGATGTTTCCACTCTTATGGTTGTGGTATTTTGGTGATAAACAATGTGGTTGATAAACATTTTTCTTTTATGTTTTTATTTGGAACATGTCATAAATACTTTGGTGGTTTGTTTATTTGCTTTTGGTTAAACTTTTAGGGTTGTTTAAATATGAAGTAGCTCAGTAGCTTTGATTTATCTTGGGAACTTTAGGTTGCTAATTATTTGAAAAACTTATTTTGGAAAATATGTTTTAATAATTTGTATTTTGTGATAAATCATTGTGGTTGTTAATTCCTTGATTATGGGGGAGTTGATAAATATGGAAGTTACTCTGTTATGGCTAACATTTTCTTGCAGGGATCAGGACTTTGGAGTTTGGAAAGAAATTATAAATTATGGGGGAGATTGTTAGTACAGACTGTGGGTGTTACCACATGTGCTATCACTGGCAGTTGGGTGTTACCCGAACTGAAATGATTTGAAATTTAATAATTCTTTCCATATTATTTTATATCCTAATGTCTAATATTATTTGCAAGATATATGTGTTTGTTGGTCCATATTTCAGGTTAATACATGGTTGGATTAATAGCTAAAGACATGGAATAAGGTTGAAGGTAAGTTCCACA
>JAFEMH010004468.1:0-5000 GCA_022495995.1 Adenophora triphylla var. japonica | reverse complement strand
CTTTCGAATTCTCCGCATAAAATATTGATTAACCATACTCGAAGAGATATTTAAATCTCCAACATCCTGCTCTTGACCGCCATTGAACAAGTTATCAAAGTACGAACTCCATCTATCTTTTATCTCTTTATCCCCGACTAAAACTCTTTGGTCTACATCCTTCACACATTTAACCGTCCCAATATCTCGTGTCCTCTTATCCCTCATACGAGCAAGTCTGTAGATGTCCTTTTCCCCTTCTTTTGTATCCAACTTATCATAAAGTTTATGATTCACCTTTGCTCTTGCGTCTCTTACTGCTTTCTTAGCATCTCTTCTAGCTTTCTTATACTTCTCATAGTTCTCGTCGCTCCTACATTTCCCCAATAATTTGTAGCATTATCGCTTGCCCTTTATTGCTTGTTTTACTTCCTCATTCCACCATGATGTGTCCTTACTTGGTGGCCCATTTCCTCTAGATTCTTCAAGGACTTCTTTCGCTACCTCCTTTATGGTATGTACCATCTTAGTCCAAGTCGAATCTATATCCATATCCTCCGTATTATCCGACCAAATACCGGTATCGACCATCTTAGCTACAAATTTCGCTGATTCTCCTCTTGAAGTCTCCACCACTTGATTCTAGGGTCTACTCCGTGATTTTCTCTTCCTCGAAATTCTCTTACTTCAAAATCAAGTACCACCAGTCTATGTTGAGTTGCTGGGTGCTCTCACCCTGAACAACCTTGCAATCCGTATAACTTCTTTCTACAAGTATTTCTTACTAAGAAGAAGTCAATGCGACTCGCATTACCTCCACTCCTATAGGACACCAAGTGAGATTCTCTCTTCTTGAACCAAGTGTTCATTATACTCAAGTCATATGCCAACGCAAAGTCCAGGATACTATTTCCTGCTTCATTCCTCTCTCCAAAACCAAAACCTCCATGTATGCTCTCAAAGCCATGTCGACTAGACCCCACATGCCCGTTCGTATCACCACCAATCACTAATTTCTCACCACTAGGTACTCGTTGCACTACCTCCTCCAAATCTTCCCGTAACACTTGTTTAATAGATGCATCCAACCCTACTTGTGGTGCATAGGCGGAAATAATAGTTAAAATCTCATCACGTATCACCGTTTAATGCCCATAATTCGATCACTCTTCCCGTACACTTCCACCACATCATTAATATACTCCTTATCAATAATGATACCCACTCCATTTCTACCTTATCCTTTCCCGAGTACCAAAGCTTAAAACCCCAAGGCGATATTTCTTTTGCTTTCTCTCCAACCCACTTAGTTTCGTAGACACATTATGTGAATCTTCCTCCTCCTCATAACTTCCACCACCTCTCGCCGATCTCCCCGTCAATGATCCAATATTCCAAGTTCCAAAGCGCATCCCACTACCCTTACACCTACCATGGACTAGCTTCTTTACCCGCACCTCGTCCGCAATGCGAGAACCCTTGCATATTTGACACCACCACGCGAAGAGATGGCGCGTCGCTTCCGGCGACGACCTAGCAACCTTTGCATACTTATCACTACACCTGTGTCTTTGAAGTGTAGCCGCACCTTGCATATTTGACACCACCCGGGCGAAGAGATGGCGCGTCGCTTCCCGGGCGAGACCTAGCAACCTTTGCATACTTATCACTACACCTGGGTATATATATATATATATATATATATATATATATATATATATATATATGCACGTACTTTTAGTCACTAATCCATGTAAATATATAAATATATTTTGATGTTTTATATATAGATCTAAATATTGTTATACTTAGTTTGGGTAATTTCAATTTTTTTTAGATTTTGGATCCATTTCATGAGAACATTAAAATATATCCATGTTTCTTGATCTTTTTATATGTTAATTGTTTTGGTTTGATTTATGATCAATAGTCCATGATAACAATTATTTTCCTGGTTTAGTCCATCCACTTCAAAATAATAGTCCCAGATTGATCCAGAAAAGACCTAGGGCGGTAGACAATTTAAAAAAAATTGTTTATTAAATTAGTTAGATTGATAAAAATGATGATTGCTTAAGAAAAAAATGTAGTATACCTCTTAAGCTCATCTATCTCTGATATATTACTGTCCACATGTATTAATTTTTGTTGCATAAAATACATTTGAGATGGAAACTTTCTCTGATTTGATTACACATGATTTAATTAATATGTTACATAAAAAAATGTAAATATCAATATTTCCATAGAGTATTAATAAGATTGTACCATTATAAAACTTAGATTTGCATAACTGGATCAAGACAACCAAAGGAGATCCGCCACATGTCTCGATATGTCTTAAAATTTCATCAGCATATTGACCCAAAGAGTCTATTCAATTGTGTTATTAGTGCAAAAAGAATATAACCAAGAGAGATAAAGTAAAGTTTGAAACAAAACTACGTCAAAATATGAAACAATAAGTACATGTTGTCTTCAAGCTCAACTTTCCTATGAATTTTTCACCTGGAAAACTTGTTACGATTATGGTGGTAAGTGTCTCATGGTGCCCTTTTTATCACTCCTCCCAGACAACATCTAGAAGATAATGTTCACCAAAAATTAGTTTAAATTTCTTCAACAAAAGCATATTCAATATAGAAAATAATATATAGGAGTTAACAAAACATACCTATCAAACAAATCCAATGTCATTCTCAAAGTGTGGATTTGTATTTCGGAATAGACCAAATCTTAAAGATCCATTTTGCTAAAATTATTGCCTCTTTACAGTAATAAATATATGTGCTTTATCCAATAAAATTAACTTAAATTGATTTTGTGTGATACGAGTCTTTCCCCCGTTTTCAATCACACTTAAATGTTTTGCAATAAAGTAGATGAGTAGTACCCTCGTTAAGTTTCCTGGGAACAAATTTGTTAATCAGCATTTTGTTAATGGTTGCTTGTATTCTATCACCCCGAGAAATGAAAGCATAAAATAAAGGATTAAAAAAATTCAGAAATAGCAAAAGATCTAAGAATTATGATCAGAAAAGTTAAAGCAAAAAGTATTTACCTCTTCATCCAAGAATATTAACTCTCAAGTATGAAGAAGATTGATTGTATTTTCTGGATCAATTTCATATTTTCTGGCAACTCTAACCTTTATAAGCCGCCGACTTTCCCCTTCGCAATGTTCTTAAAAAGAGTTGCAGGAGCCGACATTGCGTAAAGGAAAGAGAAAAGGTTTAAGTGAAAGAAGAAACAATTGATTATCAAAAGAAGTAACATAGAAGCAAGAAAATAATTGCGAAAAATGAAGATGAAAGTGAGTTTCTTTATAGTGGACCAGAAGGAAAACTCTTTGTATTCCATTCATCATTGCGGTTATTAGTTTGTGCTCTATTCGTATTTTCAAGATTGCATTTGGTGTGCAAGAAAGTAATTAATTGCTTGCCATATTTTCAAGATTTTTAGTTAGATAGAAAAATATGATTTCTGTAATAGTAAATAGTGTTTGCATCTCGAGTGAGAATGTATGTGCTAATTTAATAATTCAACCAGCTGTAACATTTAATCAAGTAACAAACATCGGCTGTTTCTATGTGCTAAAAATGGAAAGTGTTTAATGCGTATTTAGTGCTGAATTTTCATGCCCAAAATTCCAGTTTTAGTTAGTGAGCTTATTCACTTCAGCCATTATATAGTTATTGATATAATTAAAAGTTATTTAATTTAAACATTCAAAACAAAAAAATGATTGACACTCCTTACATTTAAAGCAGCTTTATGGTTAAAACAATTAATAATATGGTTTCAAAATAATTGATACTCCGTTATTAAACACATATACAATTAATGTTGAATCAAAATATTGCGAAGTTTATTATGCGAAGCATTGTATAGAGCTATTCTTTTTGGAAATATTTTGAAAAGAAACTTCGAATTTAATCAATTAAATAAAATATTCACTTAAATTATTTTATATATGAAAGTTTACAATAATTTTGGAAAAAAATAGTAATTTTCCAAATTTGAATCTTAAAATATTTGTTGAAATACAATAAATTACTTTTTAACTATTTATAAAATGATTATCAATATCATGAAATAACGCTTAAATAATCATAGACAAAAAAGTAGAATAAAGATTGTAACCTAAAATACCTTAAACTAAAATTGTAAAAATTGATATATACACCAGGTAAAACAAAATTTTGGGGGAAATCAAAAATTACTCTAATTTGAATCTCAAAATATACACGAAACTTAAATGAGTTAATTTCTTGAAACCAATCATAACTAACCCGGAAATAAGGGTTGAATCTTAAAATTTTCCTGGTAATTAAAAATTAATTAAAAAAAGAAAAAGTAAATAATTCCGTAAATACCCAAATTGAATGCTCGAAATGACATAGAAATTGATATTGTTTGATTTTAATAACCTAAGCTGAAATCCCATAAAACAAGGATTTTCCTTAAAAACCAATGAATGCTAACGGCTATTTAATTTTGTCATTTAAAATTGATGATGGTATGTACGAGGGTTTTATGATACTACGTGGGAACAAAATGTATGAAATTTGAGATTGATTATTTATGCGGTGAGATTTAAGGGAGAGTGCGAGAGAAAAAACGGCATACAAAAAATTTCCAGTAATATATATGAGAGAGAGCTAGCATAAAACATAGTCAATTTTTTTATGACATTAACGGATGTCGGGCTCACTTATTGGGGCCTCTCAATATTTCTAAGGTATCTACAATTCACTTGAGCTAGAATAAAACATAGTCAATATATTTCAAAAATATTGTAATATATTTTAAAAAAAACAATAAAATTAGTAACTCAATGATTAATTGTTAAATACATTAATTTAAAGAATTTTTTTTAATTGTTCTTATAATTTATAAAATATAAATATTTTTTTTGTAAACTCAGTGTGGGATCGAGGGGGTATTAATTTTATCTTTCACCAATATATTTTTTTACATATAATTCTTAAAATTTTAACTTTGTTTAGAGTAATTGCATG